>QLOS01000859.1:0-34900 GCA_003313725.1 Russula sp. MG48 | reverse complement strand
ACTATTTACTCGCTTCGTCGGTTCCTTCCTATTTGCATGCCGTTACAAACAGACATATTGTGACACAAGTTGACTCATACGCAAGTTTTTTTTTCTCTCGCTGAAATGTAATACTACTTTCTCTCGTCTTCCATTACGAGCCGGGCGGTGTGTCCTCAACTGCGCCCCAATTCAGTCGACGCTGTGGCTGGTGCAGCGCAGAGGTAATGAACCGGTGAAATGAGCTCCGGGTGGGTTGTGAATCTGTTACCGCCGAAAGGTTTAGGAGCAAGGATCTACATTCTACATACTGTAGGAGGGGTAATGACTGGTGTGGATGACGACACCCCGAGTCGGACATGTCGAAAATATTTTTTATTCTGGCAAACACGGTGTACGGAGGTCTTGGCGCTTGGTGTGGCGAGCTCGGAGGCAAGCGCAGGTGGCGGAATGTGCCGAGCAGCGCATTGCGACAGTCAAAAAAGATTACGTGTGGCAAGTCAGGTCGGAACCACGGATCCATCAAGTGCCAGTGGAGTAGAGCGATGACACCGTCCCTAGGCAACCTCGCGCTCTACGGACTCGTCCTACTCGCCCTTCCCCTCGCCATCCTTCTCCATCAACGCCAGCCCAAATCAGCACGGCAACCGACACCAGAACCAGACCCAGCAGCACAGCCCACAGAAGAGAAAGGGGACGATACGAGTGCGAGTGCGACCACTACGATGCAGGCCGAGAACACGGATCTGGCACCGCCGAAGGACGACCCGTTCACGCAGGAGGAGCTCAAAGCGTTTGACGGACAGGACCCGGCCAAGCCGGTGTACGTGGCCATCAAAGGTTCGTACCCCCCTCTTTCCCGCCTCGCCCCACATTTTCTCAGTTCGGGGATCCCGGGTCGGGTAGGTACGGTGTTCGATGTGTCGCGTAAGCGCGATACTTACGGGCCTGGTGGGTCCTACGCGCTCTTCGCGGGCAAAGACGCATCGCGCGCGCTAGGGCTGTCGAGCCTCAAGCCCGAAGATGCAGTGCCAGACTGGAGCACGCTCGAGGAGAAAGACCGCAAGACACTGGACGACTGGCATGCCTTCTTTACGTGTGTTTTTCCTGTTTCTTTTCTTTCTTGTTTTGATGTTGATCTTGTCCAATTTTTTTTTTTGGTTCGTATCGCAGGAAACGGTATAATATCGTTGGCCGTATCATCGACTTGCCTGCTGCCGTCGCGAACGAGTGATAGTAACTTAAACAGGACACCCGGTAAAATAAGAGTAGCGTGCAATCCATTAGGCACGACACAGGAAAACAAGATTGACTATATACTCCTATTTTCTGCGTTACTGTATCGAAGTCGCTTGTGATTGTACGAATACAAGGGCTATTTATTTTTAACCAACAAATAATATGACTTCGCTTATTTTCATCTTGGCGTGAACGACGAGGAACGCTCACTCTCGTAAAATTGTCCTGTCCTGTTTCTGTATACAGTATACTCCACTCGCTGCGAAAGGGATGTAAATGGGTCAATGGCCAAATGATCTGTGCGAAGGTCGCACCGAAGCAAGGCTGATGCATCAACAGGGATGCGCCACTTGGCACTGGTTGTGATAGGCTTCAGAGTACCGAACAACAATGTCCTGTCAGATCACCGGATGACAGAGAATCTCCTAGACTAGCGGGCGTCAAGAAGCCGGTAAAATCGGAAATCGATTGTAATATTGAAAGACGGAAGTGAGGACCCCCTGTTGTGGGGGCAGGCGTACCATCCCATAGGACGGGTGTTAGCGCGGAGTTAGCACGGATGACAACCAATCGACATAGAGTCGTCGTGATCTCCTGTACCCTTTCGTCCGTGTGTAACTCCCACTGGAGATACGGAGATCCACGAGGTCAGGAAATTCTCGCTTCTCAATTTTAGTTTTCCCATGCGGTGGCACAGAATCGACTTTACTTGGATTCACAAATCCGACCCTCGAAAACGTACTCGTGACATTCATAATCATAAAGTGACAGGCTTCCAGAGTTCCAAGTGGCGCCCTGAATCATGAATGTTTACACCGTTGGCCAAAACAGGGTCACCTCACACGCCCAAGGAACCAGAGGCGTGGGGGAGGGCGTCTATGAAGGTGGTGATAAGGGATATGGACCAGGAACCCGGGTGGTATGTCGGGAATGGGTTGACGGGCGACTGGCGGACAAATGGATGGATAGGACATGGCAAACTGGGGAAACACGTATCAGACGGTCGTGCTATCTAATAGAGTGATGGTTGATGGGTGTGTTGTGGTGGCACATGGCGCAAAGAGGGAAGGTGAGTGGCGGGGTACAGTAGAAGATGGGAAAAGTCTCGGTAGTGATGGATGATTGACATATCGGGATTATAAGATGATGAAACGGGGAAAGAGGGCGCAAAACTTGAACAGCGAGCGCCTTGTCTGGCAACATATTTTGAGTTGTTTGTCAATCCCACAAGATTCATCGCGTTTCCTTCGGTCCGTTCCCTTTGCTTTCCGTTGTCCTCCTCCCCTTTGATCTTTCTCTCTACCTCCTCCACCTCCACCTCCACCCTTCCTTTTCTTCTTCCCCATTTATCACCCCTCAAAATGGGTTGCGTTCAATCTGCCTACGTCGATGAAGAGGCCAGGGCCCGTACGTATCCTCACTCGTTTCATCACCAACCCCCCCTCTCCGCCCTTAACACTCTCCCCTCGATACAGGCAATGAAGAGATCGAGAACCAGCTTAGGCGGGACAAGGTTATGGCCAAGAACGAGATCAAGATGTTGTTGCTCGGCGCCGGCGAGTCTGGCAAGGTATCTCCCATCACCTCCTCTTCCACAAATTTATCTAACAATCTTCCCAACCTCTCAGTCGACTGTCCTCAAGCAGATGAAGCTCATTCACCACGGTGGTTACACAGAGCAGGAGCGTGAATCCTACAAGGAGATCATCTTTTCCAACACCATTCAGTCTATGCGCGCTATTTTAGAGGCCATGCCCCAACTCGACATATCCCTTTCACCACAGAATGACGCTCGCCGTGCCGTCATCCTCTCCCTACCCCCACAAATAGAGTCAGATATCCTCCCACCAGACGTCGCCGATGCCGTCAAGGGTCTATGGCGTGACCCCGGCGTCCGCGAGGCCGTAAACCGTTCCCGCGAGTTCCAACTAAACGACTCGGCCGTGTACTATTTTGCCTCTATCGACCGCATGGCCGACCCTCGTTACATGCCCATAGATCAGGATATCCTCCGTAGTCGCGTCAAGACAACCGGTATTACTGAAACCGCCTTCAAGATTGGCGAACTTACGTACAAATTGTTTGACGTCGGAGGTCAACGAAGTGAACGAAAGAAGTGGATTCATTGTTTCGAGAATGTCACCGCCCTCGTCTTCTTGGTCTCTCTCAGCGAATATGATCAGATGTTGTACGAGGATGAGGGTGTGGTATGTCCTCACTATCCCTCCTCTTCACCCAATGTCTAGTTCATCCATACCTCCTTCCTCAGAACCGCATGCAAGAGGCGCTCACTCTCTTCGACTCGATATGCAATTCTCGCTGGTTCGTCAAGACATCCATCGTACGTGTACTATCCTCGTCGTTGGGCCGCTGTCACCTCATTTGCTATTCTCAGATTTTGTTCCTCAACAAGATTGATCTTTTTGCTGAGAAGCTTCCTCGATCACCTCTAGGCGACTATTTCCCCGATTATACCGGAGGTGCCGATTACAACGCTGCTTGCGAGTACCTCCTCCAGCGCTTTGTCAGCCTCAACCAGAGCGCAGCGACAAAGCAGATTTATGCCCACTACACATGCGCAACAGACACGAATCAAATTCGATGTGCGTTCTCTCATCTTTTATACCTCCTAGCCAATGTATACTGAAATGTGTTCGTCAGTCGTTCTGAACGCGATATCGGATATCCTTCTGCAAATCCATTTGCGGGAATGCGGTCTCTTGTAAAGGTGCCATCCTGCACTGCGACAGTCCTGTGTGCCGCTCTCCAGACAAGGCCCAGAAGACACGAATACCAGATGCCGCGATGTCCCCACGTTCCCGTTCTGTACATTCTCGCTCCTCATAATACTCTTTTCCTGGTCTCCTTCCTTGCACTCCTCCATCCCTGACATCTGTATGCACCATCTACATCGGCCTTGCCTCTACCTTCTTTTTTCTATTTTTTTTATTCTTTTCCCACTTTCTCATGCAATTTTTACTCGCTACCCCCGCCCAAGGCGCTGATGGTTACCCCAAGTTTTTTCCGCCGCCAAATAATGCTGTCCCATCCTTCGCGCTACATCTTATTGCCAGTTTTGATTTCTCTTCTGTGTGGAAACTCTTCCCTCGATCCTTCCTTCCGATTTGGTCGCAAAAACGCATGCAGCAGCGCACTTCTCGCCTTTTTTTTTTTTTCTTTTACCTTCTCGATTTCTTGTCCTTACCCGTTGCAGTGCATCCGCACTCCCTTTGTCATGACATATTGAGTACCTCGTTACGTCGTACGCAAGTGAGTTTCTGTCGTTCATGACTTTGCCGAGTGGTCATTTACGGAAGCCTCTACTTGTCCAGGGGTGTGTATGCGCGTTTTTGAGGCTTAGACTGGATTGGACTTAGGATTATGACTTATTATCTATCTTCTCGGTTCACGCCTATGTCTCCTTCGCAGTATATATTGTAAAATCTGATTTAATTTTTGGGGAAATCTACGAAACGTTGGAACACGGCTACAAATTTGACAAAGCGAGCAAGTGGCACGGCTGCTCGAATGAGCCAAACCGTGGCCGCCGTAACCCTGGATAACGTTGCTTCAATTTCGGCGTCTTTGTCAGAGACGTCTTGTCTCCCGTTGTCACCGCTGATTCTCAACTCATTCAACCTTCCCACAGTTATCTCACGGTTGCGATGTTCTGTTCCCTCTTCCGCGGACAAGTCCTCTTTCCGCATTTGTTGTTCAAGTGAGTCACGGTCGTCTCCTTACTATCTCCCCAATGATCCTCCTCACACACTTGCGAGGTGGGGGCCAGCCCTTGCCTGATGGGCTCCTTAATCTGTGACTTACATCATCGATTTGAAATATGTTTTCAGATCATATCATCAAACGACTTGCCTTGTCATTTGCAACATAGTCGGTTACTGTATTTATGAAACGATGATGGATGTCATATCACTGTCAGTACTACACATGCCTGAGGTTCACGTCGGTGCCTCGGTTGCTCACTCACTTCAACTATGACAATATCCGTACCGCGCACGCCTGGCCTGTCCCAACTAGTGGCTACAGTATCAGATGTTATTAATAGCGTTTTCTTTTTCAGGACGAGTGTGTGGTTCGTTGAATTTTAGATCGGGTTGAGTTTGCTAGCGTCTCAGTTGCGTGATTATCGGTAAATAAAGTAATAGTGCTGCACTCGGACTCATGATGTAACTTGGCTCAGAAGAAGCCATGCGACGGACCCTGAAACTGAGAAAACGAAAACTTGAATGTTTGTATACAGTAAAAATGGACGTCTTGTGGGTACCAGCGGGATTGTAATACAAAGCACGTGACTTGTGCAACCACGCGGCCTGTGGCGCCGGCGGAAAATCGTTCTCGATCGGATGGTTTGGGTTCTGACGCAGTTTCAGACTTTTTTGCCTCCCTGACTTTGCCGCCGGGTTAGAGTAATACACTATCACCCGACTGTCGGCTCCCCCAACTTCGATGTGAGCAGGGGAGACGTGCTCAGCTGGATGCGCAAGCCATCCCTGTGATGATATGTCATGTCACCCAAGGCGCACCCTCAATGAACCCAAAATAAAAAAGCCATGTCTATGCCTCGTTCCAAAACTAGGACCCTATTATCATATGATACAGCGTCCTACCCCCTGTCACAACAAGCTCCACTAGCTACCACGAGTGGTGCTAGCGCGTACTAGTGGGGACAAGCCACGGCGTCGCGCGTTCAGGGTGCATTGCCGCAGTATACAGTACCTCACCTGACCCATTGGCAAGTCTTCGTGGGCGGACCCTGGTAAGCTCTTACTATTTATCAGGACTTGCACGGACGCATAACTTAGTCTGTGTGATGACTCGGCTAGATTCGGGCTTCGTCCCTCGGCGATCGATCAGTGCGCCGTGACACTGATGTCGCCTGCGGTGGGGCTCCTGTTTCGTGCGCCACTGTACCTTGTGTGCGTATCTGTGTCCTCGCCATCAGCATGGTGCGAACTTGCCCTTATCTGCGGCGTATCAGAGAGAGATAGCGTCCGTTTTGTCACCCGTCCCACCGCCCCGCGTGCTCGTAGTCCCTCCCGTTCCTATGCAGTGCACGGTACGTGTGTAGGGGGCACTACGGCCTCCCGCGAGTATACGCCTCTCATCTTGAAGGGTGAGGGAAAAGTCGCGGCCCCGTTCTGCGCGCGATGCCAACGGTAAAAAAAGACACATGCCCAGTCCGTCCCGCGCCTTTATCCCGCCAGCCGAGCCGCCTCTGGTCGTACTCGAGTGCACATACGCACCTCCAGTCGTACATGCGAATTTATCGAAGAGTCTTCAAAAGTTCTACAGACCCGAAATCTGCGGCAGGAGATATGGCGCACACCCGCAGCTTGCGTGGACATGTGAATGATGATTAGATAGAACGTTCATGTTAATTGCTACGGTTTGCTCTTGCTAGCTCAGATATCAGGACCGGGTGGTAACTTATATCTCTTACGGGACCAAACCTCAAAGGTTGGGTCACGTTGTATCGGGCTTAGTAAGAAGCTACCCAGATATCATAAGCAGGCAGGGGCACTCAGGCTGGTAAAAAGCGAGTTAGAGCCTACTTCTCTTCTTTCAAGTGATTCTTTCGCGGAGGGTATTTAGGAAAAAGTCGCGGAGGTGAATGAGGTCTGAGCGGCGACTGTTTGGACGAGGATGTTGGAGGTGCAGCCGCAACGGCATGTCTGGCAGGGTGAGGCAGACCCTGGCCCGGCGGCACCGGAACTACTATAAGACTCGGGATCGTCCGTCTCGCCTCAGTACAAATTTATTTTCGCTCGGACTTTACTTTGTTATGACATTTATAGTACGATACTGCGTAACTGTATCACAGTCATTTCCCCAAAGACTGAGGTCAGTAAACACTAACCATGTATCTAGCCGTTATCTCCTACAGGTTAGATACAGAATATTTAGTCTTTTCCCCAAAGACCGAGTCGTCGTCTTATCTCCTACAGAGGACACACCAGTGGGGAAAGAAAGGCAGTATAACTGTCCTACTCATTTCTACAGAATGCGCCGAGAGCTAAACAAGAAAGGGAATGGAAGAAAAAGGACAGTATGCATAACAGAGAACATACAGACATGTAGCATATACCAATCAATGTATAGGCCTCTTCATCGCTCACATCAACATCTCACAGCCATTGCGCCTTGTCCCATTCCGGATCTTGAAGAAACGCGCATAGGACTTTGCTTCCCGTCTATCCCAGCCACACAACATCAGGCTCCACAACGCACTAAGTTACACGAGTGGCAGTAGCCGACGCACCTGGAGTAGCGGGTGCCCTGCGACGACACTGAGAAAACGTTCAAGGCCCTCTCGTCGGGTCTCGATGACCTCATCTGAGAAGCGGTTTGTGAAGACCTTTCCTGGGAGCGGGGGAATGTTCACGCGGGTAGATTCGTGCTCGAGGATATCACGGAAGGCCTCAAAGTCTGAATAGCGTCGCCGCACAAGCGAGTGGCGGAGCTTGAAGGCCGGGATATTAGTCTATAACGACGGGATATCGGCATGGACGGGGCCCGTAAGCATGCGAAATGGTGACGAAAGAATTGAGAGCATGCCTTGCAAACGATCTCGTAGTCGGTGTACATCTTACGACCGAATCCTAAACATGCATCGTCAAGAATGGACGTCTGATACCATAGACGAAGGCAAGAACCATGAGTCTGGGGATTCCGCACTTCTATCTCCAGAAAACTCTCGGGAACGCTGTACATCTCCTCAATCTAACGGTACTTGTGAGTCTCAACTATTGGGGTTGGATAAGGGATATGATACTCGATATCGATACGTACAGTTTGTTCACGACTTTGGAGGCGAGGCTCTTCGAAAGCGCTACTACGGGCAAAAGGGGAGACGGTAGTCATGATAGTTGTAGGTAAAGACAGAGAAAGAGCGCAGAATTTGGGCACCGCCTGTGATCGCAGCGCAGCGTATAACTTTACAATTGAATTGGTCAAAAGGTAAATGCCGAACGTCCGCGGGCTCCGCTCTTATCATTACATCATCACAGCACAGCCACGCGACCGACCCACCACACAGGACCTATAACTTTTCAGTTATTACAAAAAATTGATTGTAATTTATGCGACGTCCTTTCTGAATCGTACATGTAAACAGAACTACAAACTCGAGTTGGCAAAGTCCAAATGCAATGATGTACGTTACTTAGGCTGCGCGATTAAGATCCTGCTGAGCCTGACCCTTCTCCTTCCGGGCGTTGCCTAAGAGGTCGTCAATACTTGCATCTACAGTCAAGTAAAAGGTACACACCGCTTGCTTCCTGCTGATGATCGCCAGAAATGGCGCCAACGACAGCATCCTTCTTTCCAACAAGACGGTCCGCAGTGCCTTCGGCGTATCCCTGGGCCCGAGCAGCGTTGTGCTCGGTCTCCCCGGCTGCATGCTCTTGGCGGCCCGACTCGGACCACGACTTCGCACCGGTCAAATCACCGAGCGTCTCAACGACGGTGCCCTTGAGAGAGTGGAATTTGCCGGAGGCTTTACTGTCGTGGGTGGCCGTATCAGAGGCACACATTCAACTAAAAGAGTATCACTGAAGGGGACGTACGAAGGCTCAGTATTGGTATTGTCGGTGGCGGACATTTTTCAAGGTTTACAGTTAAAGTTGAAACGATAGATGTTGGTTAGGCATGTATCGACAAAGCTCACTCTTTTATAGTGGCCAAGGATACGACTTACCCACCCCTGTGACTGGGTGGTGACGCGTCCAATGACGGCATTGAGGAGTGATCTTTGCTTTTTCACGGTCAAAGTGCCATGTATGATGTCATGCAATTCGCTCGTACAATTTTTCTCTTACACAACTTCTACCCTAAGCAGCAAGTCAATACCCGGATCACAGCAAGAGCGTGTCAAAATAGCTCACTCTATCCACACCACTGTCGTGCATTCTGGAATAATCGGAACCACGGTCCCACACCGCACCACGTCTCCTTCATCTTTGGAGGATACCAGCTATTAGTTTCCAGCGTGACGACCCGCTCCGGGTGGGGCATCAATGCAAGTACGCGTCCGCTCGGTGTCTGTAACCCCGTAACCCCGCCAGGGCTCCCGTTCGGATTGAGAGGATACACTTCCGTCGGTTTACCCGCCCCATCAACATAACGCACCGCTACGAGGCCCCCGGCATTGAAGGCTTCCAGTGCACCTGGAGCAAATTCCGCGCGACCCTCACCATGAGCCACTGCCACAGGCAGCCGTGAGCTACCCATGTCGCGGAGAAAGACCGAGTCCCGCGTCGTCGAATTGTCCACCACCTCCACAAGCGCAACGCGTGCCTCAAACCGCCCACTGCGGTTCGCCTTGAACAGCGGCCACAGCTCCGCGCCCGGAATCACTTCGCGCATGTGGCTCAGGAACTGGCATCCGTTACACACGCCTAACGCGAATGCGTCCTCGCGCGCGAAAAATGTTTCAAACGCCTCCCGCGCGCCTTCGTGGAGCAGCGCCGCATGCGCCCAACCCGCGCCGGCGCCCAACACGTCGCCGTACGAGAACCCGCCACAGGCAGCGAGCCCGCGGAACTCGGCTAGGTCGATGGTGCCCGCGATGAGGTCAGTCATGTGCACGTCTACCGCGTCGAACCCAGCGGCCGTGAATGCCCACGCCATCTCGGCATGGCCGTTGACACCTTGCTCGCGCAGGATGGCCACTTTGGGCCGGCGGAAGAGCGGGCGACTCAGCGTGGGCGTGAATGTGAGGTCGTATGTGAGACCCGTATGCGTCCCGTCCGCGATCAGTGCAAATTCTTCTGCTGCGCAGTCGGGATCGTCGCGTAGCGACTGCATCTGGAACGACGTTTCTGCCCAGAGTTGTTGAAGGACGGAACGAGTGCTCGAAAATATGAGATTGCCACCATGCACCACTGAAATTGGTTGTTCTTTGGAGCTCGGAAGCACCTTGGCAATGGCGTGAACCGACGTCGACTCGAAACCGTGCGCGATAAAAACTCCCATGAGGCGGGAAAGTTGAGACTCTTGCACCTGCACGACTGCCCCGAGTTCTTCGTTAAAGAGCGCCTCAATCGGGTTGTTAATGTGATGCAATGCATCCAGGTTGATCTCCACTCCGACGCGTCCCGCGAATGCCATTTCTGCCACCGTCGTGAAGAGGCCACCGTCCGAACGGTCGTGGTAGGCCAGCACGAGCTCCGGGTCGCTGTGCCGCACCGCTTGACACGCATTGAAGAACGCCTTGAGCAGTTGTGGATCTTCGACGTCCGGCACCTCTGAACCAATTTGCCTGAACACCTGCGCCAGCGCCGATCCGCCCAGCCGCTGTTTCCCATGAGCGAGGTCAAAGAACACGAGTACAGTGGGGCCATCCACGTCCGTGCGCAATTGCGGAGTCCATGTCGCGCCAACATCCTCCACTCCAGCAAAAGCCGTGACGATGAGGGACAGCGGCGCCGTCACGGCGCGTTCCTTGCCGCTCTCGCCATCGCGCCATCGCATCGCCATGGACATGGAATCCTTCCCAACAGGAATGCCCACGCCAAGCGCCGGACAGAGCTCCATCCCGACCGCACGCACCGCCGCGTACAGTGCGGCGCCCTCGCCGGACACGCTTGCCGCGCTCATCCAGTTTGCGCTCAGCTTGACACGCCCAAGTTCGCGTACGCGGGCTGCAGCGAGGTTCGTAAGCGCCTCGGCGACCGCCATGCGTGCCGCGGCAGGAGCAGAGAGAAGCGCGAGCGGCGTGCGCTCGCCCAGTGCCATGGCCTCGCCCACGCGGAGATCAAAGCCGTACGACGTGCGCGTGACGGCGACGTCGGCGACGGGTACCTGCCACGGGCCGACCATCTGGTCGCGCGCCACGAGACCCGTGATGCTTCGGTCGCCTATGGTGATGAGGAATGCTTTGGAGCCAACGCTCGGCAGCCGCAACACGCGCGTGGCGGCTTCGACGAGTCGCAGGGGGAGTAGGGGCTCTGTGGGGAGGTACGTGGCGAGCGTTGCGTCGAACGGGACGCGCTCCGGCGCGCGCGTGGTGTCGCTGCGCGCCATGCGCGGTGGCTTGCCGAACAACGTGGACATCTTCAGGTGGATCACGTCGCCACCGAATAGGCGGTCCGACACTACAAGCTCGTCCGCCTCGGTTGCGACGCCGACAACGGCGAACGGGCAGCGCTCACGTGCCGCGATGGCGCGGAAGGCATCCTCATGTGTGGGGTCTACCGCCAGGACGTACCGCTCCTGCGACTCGTTGCACCATATCTCCATTGGGGAGAGCGACGCGTCCGCAAGGGGCACGTCACGGATCTCGAATGTCGCGCCCAAGCCCGAGTCGTGCACGAGCTCTGGCAGTGCGTTGGAAAGCCCGCCTGCGCCAACGTCGTGGATGCTCTGGATAGGGTTGTCTGCTCCGCGGTCCACGCACGCATCGATGACCTGTTGGCAGCGCCGCTCCATCTCCGCATTGTCTCTCTGCACAGACGCAAAGTCGAGCCCGGCATCGCCCGTGCCCAGCGCCTGGCTTGACGCAGCTCCGCCGCCGAGCCCGATCAGCATCCCCGGTCCACCGAGCACGACGAGCTTCGCACCAGGCGTGATCTTGGATTTGTGCGCGAACTGCGGACGCACGGTGCCCAGACCGCCCGCGAGCATAATCGGTTTGTGATAGCCCCGTATCGCCCCGTTAGGACCAGGTTCGCGCTCTGCAAAAGTGCGGAAGTAACCCGTCAGCGCAGGCCGCCCAAACTCGTTGTTGAATGCCGCGGCGCCGAGGGGTCCCTCAATCATGATGTCCAGAGCGCTGGCGATGTGGCCGGGTCGGCCGAAGTCCTCTTCCCAGGGCTGTGTGTAACCTGGGACGAGTAAGTTGGAAACGGAGAAGCCAGTAAGGCCCGCCTTTGGTCGTGATCCGCGTCCGACGGAGCCCTCATCGCGAATCTCGCCGCCCGAGCCCGTGGCAGCGCCAGGATAAGGCGATACGGCCGTAGGGTGATTGTGCGTCTCGACTTTGATCACCACGGGCATCTCTTCTTCACACTCTCTATACAGATGCTTGATAGCGAGATTTGGGAAGGATGGCAATGCGCGGGAGGAGATACCAAAACGCGGTGCGAGGGCACCTTCGAAGACAGCGGCATTGTCGGAGTAGGCAGAAATGGTACCGGTGGGGTGTAATTTCTCCGTGTTACGGATCATTTGGAAGAGAGAGGATGGTTGAGGCGTCCCGTCAATCGTCCAGGAGGCATTGAAGATCTTGTGTCGACAGTGCTCCGAGTTGACCTGAGCGAACATGAAAAGCTCTGCGTCCGTTGGGTTGCGCGCGATGGGATTGCTACCCGAGATGAATGCATCAACAAGGTAATTGATTTCGTCAACAGCGAGGGCAAGGCCAAGCTCCTTGTTCGCGCGTTCTAGTTTCTCCCTTGGCGAGGTTCCTGACGGGGAGATATCAACCGTGTGGAGCAGGGCCGGCTGGGATTCCAGGAAAATGGCGTCTTGAGAAGGGCGTGCGAACGATGCAGTCTGAGTCATGCGATCATGTAGATAGGGAGAGAGGATATCAAGGTCGCGTTGAGACAGAGTGCCGTCATTGGTCCGTATAACAAAAGCAATGCCGCGTTCAAGGCGCTTGACATGGTTGCCCAAGCTACACAGCCGGGAGATATCCGTGGCTTTACTTGACCACGGAGAGACAGAGCCTGGCCTAGGGAGAACATATACTACTCCAGAGCCTTCCTCAAAAGTGCTCCGAGTCTCAGGGAGTGAGATGTCGCCCCCATAGGACAGGAGGCGCTCGAGCGTCCGACGCTCGGGTGAATCAGGTTGGAGCAATTCTGTTTCAGCATTGTCGGTGACGCTGTGCACAAGGTGAACGTAGATGGCGTCTACAGAGATGACAGCCGGCACATTCTGGCGGAATTGGGACAGTAAAGCGCCGCGTTTAGCGGCTGATAGGGCTGATGAGCCGAGGAGAATAAGCATCACTGCCAAGTTGTGAGAGGGGCATCTCCTTGTAGGGAAATAGATGGACGTACCTGAAGCGATTAACAATGTCTACTACTGGGGGCTGTGATCAGCGTGGCCGCCAGATCATCGCTGGCCCGGGCATGATCAGCGGGAAGACCGTGACGTTGTCATGTGAACCCTAACCTTCCACTGTGGTTTATCAACAGCACCGATCATCTCACCTGAGGATGACGGCAACCGCGGCAACCGCGGCAAGAATGCCTGGGGTTCACATTTGTAGAGCTGAGGATGGAGAAGTATTCGAGGTACGCATTCTTGTGGTATGTAGTAAGTACCTCCGCTGATCAGGGATGCAGACAAATGCCACATTTCACGATATAGAAAGGTACCGTACAACAATGGGTGATAGCATAATCACAGCTCTGAGTATCATCGGTAGCTTGGGCAGTCTGGAGACGTTTCTTCATAGAGAGATGGGAATCGAAGAAAGTGCTGTCCTCGCGTACCTCCCAGATGGAAGGAGACTGGAAACCGAAAATTTGCGGGATCTTGACGGCGTGCAATGCCAGGTATGTCTTTGGCTTTTCGTGTTCCCTAGCGCATACGGCACGGCCCTGACTACCACAGACCATCTTCGTATTTAACCAGTACTACATGGATGGAGACATCGGGGAGGTAATAAAGCTTCTTCATGTACAACCTCCGTTACAGCCACCAATAGAAGGTATGCCCCTCCTTTTGAGTACTAGTGACGCCCCCAACCTCTTGAAAGAATCTATTACTACAACACCACTACGGGGGCCTTCTGAATTGGTCGCTTCCTACCATCGGGTAGCCCAGGCGCACCAACAATCGATCAGTCACACACTAGAATGCTTGCGGCAACAACAGTGGGCCTTGCGAATCGCATCGACCGCCCTCGACCTTCATTTGCTCAATGTCACCAATGTGTTCAATGGCGTCGCTGCAGGTGCACGCAGAGAACTCGATAAACAAGCCTCTCTCATCGCCAGCGTCGATACCGACATAGAAATGGCCTCGCGCGTCCCGATCCATCGCGACTTCATGTCTCCTGCAGCACAAAAGGCGATGGATGCAGGTGGCCCTGGGCGTACACTCGGTTATTATGTCTCTAGCGAGAGGATCCGCCGAGTGGTAGACGCATGTCAGAGAGCGCATGGTATGAGGGTTCCTACTCGACTGAACGGGCACTCATCTCTAAGAAGGTGACCTGCAAGAACGCTTTCACCGCGCCGCATGGACCTTGAAGCGAGTTGTTGATGGCGCAGCTGAAGTGCGCCTGATTCGTTCTAACACCAAGTGAGTTTGAGCATCGAATTTACATACGCTCTTCTCATTCACGATAAGACTTTTGGATGAAGCCGAAAGACTGGACCATTATTCCCGTGAAATACATGGGAGAGCTCCAGAAGCTGTACCCGCTCTTGATGGTGATCTCTAAGTTCTCTAGCTGCTATATATGAGTCGCCCATCGTCGTCTAGGTCCTGTTGCACACGTAGAGGCGGTTCTTCAAGGTACGGTATATCCCTCAACTCAACTGTATACTTTTTAAACTCTTTTGCAGAGCTCCGTCAGTTGGATATGTTAATGAGGCACAACTTGACATCTATTACGGAGCTAAAGGTGCTTCTCTGGTGACCTACATGTTTATTTCTTTCTCTCACATAACCTCAGAATGCGTTCACAAAACAGAGTTTGCATGCTCTTCGACAGATTAATACTCTCAATCATGATCTAATCGCCCTTCCTGTCGATTTGTTCGAATTGCAAGCACAATTGAGAGCCAAAAGCCTTTTCCCCGATATTCAGAGACTTCATGACATGATCTACACGTACGGCGCCACGGTCATTGAGATTGTTCGTCGAAAAGAATTCTGTGGGTAACAGAGATGCCTCCCATCGCTTGTGAAGGGCGCCAGCCTGATTATGTCTTAGCAAGGCTTTTCTACAGAAGGTATCAAAGTATCTCTGAAGTGATGACAAACATTTCGTATGTGCCTAATTCCGTCGTGTATGTCCCACTCACATAGTGTCAAGGGCTGCAGAGAACGCGCGTCGCCGGGCATTCCGTGGTGAAGTGCAGGGCCAGCTTCCATTTGATCTTATGGGAATGGACAATGTGATCAATTTTTCCCCCGCTGGAGGCGGGGATACAAGCAGTCTCTATACTTTAGAGCGGTCCGATATCAAGAGTATGTTATGTGTTCATATTCTCTTCAGTATGGGTGCGCGTTTAACGAACCGACTCCCACAAAACAGATTTCATGGGCAATCTTGAAGGCTTGGAGCGGTATGCCGAGTCTCTAAAGGATAACGATCTGGCACTAGCCAGCATCCGAGAGGTCCGCACGAAACTTGAAGGGCTGGTTGGCAAGATGGACGCGTTTGAGTCAAGCTTCGATAGATTTGTGGGACAACCACGTATGTGGCTGACAAACGAATCCTTCATGACTGCGAGGCTGACCGGCCGCACCCAGTGCCTCCACCATCCCGACCGACTCAATCGGGGCGATACTGTGTGTGGGCTTTTGCTGTCCGGAACTAGCTTACGCTAACATTGCCTCGCCCTCGCCCCACATAACTCAGCTGAACAGACTTTCGAAGAGTTCGCTCAGAACATACGCGACCTTGAGAGGAGGATGGCTGATAGAGAGACATTACGTCATGAAGAACGCCGCGCTCTTGAAGCCGAGGTTGGCCGTCTTAACGAACAACTTCGGATCGTTGGCGACGAACGTGAACGTGCAGAACGGCTTGAGCGCGAGCTACTTCAGGCTCGTACGCAGATAGAGAGCGAGACTACAGCACGCCTGATCCTAGAGGACCGATACACCAATCTTCTTTCAATCGTCGAGCGACAACGACAGGAACTGGGTGATGCCCTTTCGGAGGCAACAGGCCAAACTAAAGCCGTGGACTATCCTCAGCGATTCGCTCAAGACCGCGGAGAAGCGGAGGAGATCTGGGAAGCTGGGACGCGAAACGCAGCGATAACTGCGACGCTTCTTGAAGACCAGAGAGCGTCGCTTCGCAATCCTGAAAGGGCGCTTGCTCAGGTCAGAGATATGACAACTCAGATTGACATTCGAATCCAGACGATGCCCGCACCGGATGCTAGTGGACACATACGGCAACTGCCTGACTGTATCACTGAGGCAGATGGTGGTCGAGTTGTGCTGAAAAGCGCTGAGCTGCGATCAGAAGCGGAAGGCGACGAGTATCAACGTAAGGAAGCTACGATTCAGGTCGAAGCAAGCGAAGCCGACGCCGCCGGCCTCCGGGCGGATCTTCAACGCGTGGAGAGAGAACTGCAAGATGCGCGGCACGTGCAGAATGTGCTCCGAGAAGACGTACAGGCTGGCCGAGCCTCGCAGTCCGAACTTGGGCACAAGCTAGCGAAGGCTAACCAGTCCGTTGCGCAGCTCTTGGAGATCTCCATTGCATATCGCACGACACACTTCAAGGCGCTGGCTCTTGCTCGAGCTGCCGTTTCGCATCCCTCCGCACGTAAAGAACCCGAGGAGACCTACACACTCCCCCCGAATGACAAGCGCGGGACCGCCGCTGTCTCACTGGACGAACCATCACCCTTTGTTGATCCCTCCGATCCTGCGGGCGCTATCAAGATCTTGCGCTCAGTCGACCACGAAGGCTTTCTGGATGTAATTGCAAAGACCGCCTCTACCACCCGCAAGTGGCAGAAGCAATGCAAGGAGTATCGTGAGCGTGCAAAAGGGAAGATCTCGTTCAGAAACTTTTCGAATGGCGATCGCGCCCTTTTCTTGCCTGTACGTAACTCAGACGCGACATCCTGGGCCGCATTTAACGGTGCGTGGAAGCCTCCTATTCTCCCTCTAAGCGCGATCCCCCATTGGCATCTCTGGTTGGTTCTGAAATGTTGACCTTGTATCTCTTTAGTCTCATCGCCGCATCACTTCCTCCAAATGACGGGGGACCTTGTTGAGCAATTGAAGACACGCGAATGGCTAGTCGCGAGGATCGCATCTATCACCGAGCGGGTTGTCGAACCAAATGTCCGTAGGACACACATGACGGATGGTCTTGGGGGGTATCTCTGACTCTATTCTCCCGCAGGTCCCCGACAGCAATCCTTATGGCCTCAGTGATGGCGTCAGGTATTACATGCTGGAGGTCGATGAATGGAAAAGGCTCAGTCCGCCGAAACGTTCTGAGAAGACTTCTCCGGTGGCAGCGGAAACGGGAGAGGGTCCCGTGGAATAGGGTTGACTCTCTATAGCCCGTACATCAAAACCAGCTAGTGCGGCCAGCGCCGCTTACTAGTATGCTGGTGGTCAGAGGATCCGTGGGTCTTAAACTATTATTTGGTATGTACAGTACACGCACTCATGCTATATATATACGGGGAAGGAATGTGTCTGTTGTTATATTAACCGAGGAAATCATAGACTGAAGAGTGTTGATCCGCCAAAGGGCAAGCAAGCAAGCTGAGTAGCGTTAGTGTCATGGTTATGCGCAGCAGAAGGGTCTCGTTCTCTTCGTCATGGCTACTTGGGGCCGGCCTGCCCCCGACAGCAGTTGACTCATTTCTCGAGTTGTTAGCCATAATATTATCTCTCAACGCCTGCACATTTGTTAAGAGCCACGCAGTACCCTAACTCCCGGACGCGTTCTCCTCTCCCAACAGCTAGTGGCGGCACAAATTTGAAGATGGCGGGGTGAATTTTGTCGCTTCTCGAATGGAGTATCGAGACAGACCGGCTGTTCACTATCAAGGAATTTGATTCACTCCAACCACCTCGTGTTGTAGTGCAGGCAAGTGTCAACCTTAATGTTAGTGTGCAGATCGTTGATATGCATGCATGCTAGTTGAAACGAAAGTTGCTACAGAAATCTCACTGAGTTCTTTGTGCGAGTGGATACATAAAAATGCAAACCGAAATATGCAGCGAATGATGGGAGTGGATGAGGGTGATCAACGATGATATCGGATATCCAAAAAAAAAAAAGGCTTTTGGTTGGACATGCCCTAGTCACCCCAACTCCTGGAGAGCGAACCCACGTTTTGAATTTTAAATGTCGTGCCGGACATCCGAGACGCCTGCGCTCCTTCAGCAGCCTGTCATGTCATAGGCACAATAACCCAAATGAGTAAGGTAGAGAGAAAGATGGCTTGTTATCGATGACTTGGTACGGTACGCACCCCACTTGGTCTCACAACCGCCGCTTCCGCTGGCTGCTCTGCTGCCTCTGTCCCCGCTCCTGTTGCTCCTTCTCCTTCTACCGTCTCGGGCTCAGGTGGGATGGCGTCGCGGGTTATGGGTCGTCCGCGCGCAAGTGCGCTCCCACCACGGACGATACGCACGTTGAGCGTTGGCCAGCGCACCTCGTCGTCTAACTCGTGCAAGGCAGACGCCGACGCGGATGCGGAGCTCACAACTGACTGGTGTTCCGTATCCACGGACGGCTGCGGCGAGCGCGCGCGGAGGCGGCTTAATCTGGGCCGCCTATTGTTAGTGTTGTTCAGGTTGAATGGGAGAGGCGCGTTGACGTTGACCATTTTGCTAATAATTTTATGAAAATTTTTTTGTGAGGCGTCGATGTGAGAACTGAGACGACGGGATGTGTATATTTACCCTTCTTTGGCGCGGACAATCACACCGAGACGTTCTTTCATGCGTTGGTGATCGACGATAATATGCCGCGCAGCTGGTCTTGAGGAGAAAGATATATCGGTGAGATAGAAAATGGAGTAGTCCGAGGTGACGCACGGGACATCGTCCGAAGGGGGGATAAGTGGGGAAGTTTCATTGAGATGGTCCTAAGTGTGGAGTTGGGAAAAGTTTGACATGCATGAGAAAAAAGAAAGACGGACAGGAAGGGAATGTCGACGAGACCGCAA
The DNA here is from genome assembly GCA_003313725.1 of Russula sp. MG48. NCBI lineage: Eukaryota > Fungi > Basidiomycota > Agaricomycetes > Russulales > Russulaceae > Russula > Russula sp. MG48. The sequence continues at coordinate 15,824 of QLOS01000859.1, read as the reverse complement.
ACAGCAGCAGAAGAGTGAGAATAAGGACATGACTTTAGTTGCTCGCTTGAGCCTAGGAGATACTGTACTGTACTGTACTGTACTAGTGATCACTGTAAGTTACAGGCACCGGCTATCACCGGCCCGCTACAAATTTTCACAACACCCAAAACACGCCCCAAGGGCGTGTATCCGTTGCTCCATCACCATTAAACCATCAAGGCGAGACTCCTGGTGGATGAACCTGCGATAAGCTCGGCTGCCCTCTCATTTACCTGTCAAAATATTTGCCCTTAGACTCCTTGCTTATCGCCAGCCTCCAACTCCTGTTCAGTTGTCTTCACCACCGGGCATCCCCGCCACTTGGCGCTCCGTTCCACCGAGTTGAACCTCCAAGGTACGCGGGGCAAAAAGACGCGCACTCCCGCGTTACAGGAGTTGCCGTATCATGTACTGTACCTGGCATCTGTGGCACATAATGTACCCCTGGTTTCAACTCCACTTTACATAGGCTATCCACCGCATGCCCATCTACTCCTATGGCACCCTTCACTACTCGTGCGAGGTAATGATGCTGGCTGAAAAAAAAAAAAAGGCGTACTGAGACCTTGGGACGTTGTAGAATGAGCAGCGGCGACGCGTAGTACTCGCTGGCAAACTGTACCCTCCATGCCATTTTTTTACTGAGTGGGCGCAGTCCCACTTGTCAGCTTCCGAGATGACCGGAGAACTTACACGTGGTCTTGATTTGGTTCTCGTCTCACACACTGCCTGCGGCCGTCGCACGCCACTAGTGCTGTGGTACTGCGGCAAATCATTGCGCGCACTTACTCGCTTAGAGAGCAGCCTGTCCACGTCACTGTCGCATCGCAGTTCTTGGGCGTAGATATATTGTTACGTATCGATGTTGCTAAGTGCAAGGTAAGATATTCTCAGGGCCTGGGATGGAGACACTGCGGAGGACGCGCACACGCACTTTGTTGGGACGCGCAGCAGCGGCGAAAGCCTTCGGCTCTGGCCAGCCGATCTTGGTTTCTGGGAACTACCGAACGGAGTTCCTGTGGGTACTGTACTGTACTGTACTGTACATACAATATGCGGCACCGACGTGCCTGTCCATGGTTACATACGTTCTATTTCCATCTCCCGAATCTTTGACTCGTACAGTATGCTGACAAGTTTCTGTTTCACACCATAGCATCGTTTTGGTCTGCTCTATTGTATCACCCTCTTCATAAGGATAGTGTTTTTTTTTTAAATTTGTTTATTTGCAAAGTGGTTGGGCATTAGGGACCGGGGCTATAAGAGTCCCGGAATTTGCGGGGAAAATTCCGACTAAGGGCGAGGAGAGGGGCAGACCCGCGGAGAGATGCGGGTCCCGATGGATGTGTGCGAGCCCGCAGAGATTACGAAGGTAACCCAACTGGTCGGAGTGTGGCCAGGCCATTGATTTGACCGTCAACTTGGTGTGCTTCAATCTAATGACATAAAAGGAAATCATCAGGCCTTCGGGTGACTTTGATGACCAAAAACTATAAGTGGAAGCCGTCAGTCGAGTAGAATTGATTGATACGTCCAAAGTTTCTCCGGTAAAGCACCGTAGTAACTTTATGTGAGTGAAAAAAAAAAAATATACGTCTGGTTCATTGAGAGGACCCAAGACCCTACACCCTATGTAGACTAGAACGTGCCCGTACACCACGGAAAAATATCGGTCACGTGTAGGAACGAAGGGTAAATCGGATCGGAGCCCGGGGTCTGGCCTCGTCAAGTCACCGACGCCGCACGCTCCGAGTCCGTCTCTAATCATTCAGCTGAAGGGAACCATCACAATTGTCTGTTCTCCTCCGTCCGACTTCAAGCTTCAACCTGTTCCATCTCTCTTTGGGGGTTGTTGTATTTCCGAGTCATCAACGACTGTCACCTTTGAGTTTCTGAAGATATCTGCACTCACTAGTAGACTCGGAGGCTCTCCAGCCACCGTTTCTTAACGGTCTACCGCCAGTGGAGGTGAATGAACGAAGCGTTCTCTTCCTTTCTTCTCTCTCTCCACCTTCCTTTGTGTATAGATATATATAAATTGTAAATCTCGTCTTGTCTACCACGACAACGACGGAGACCAAGACGACGACGACGACCAACACCCCTTGGGCATAAGATATTCTTCGTTCCATCCCTAAAACGCGTGCCCTTTTCCAGCTCCAACCCTACACTCCACCTCCATCCGTTCCTGCCAGTGCTTACCCTCCTTGTCCTTTCATTAGCACCTCCTTGTGGCCCTGCCCCATCCCGCCTTAAACAGCATGGTGGTTAGTTCGAATTATGAACAGTACACACCCTTTCCGAGGCCTGTCCCTCTTGAGCCCGAGGGTTTCCAGTCAAGTGAAGAGGAATCAGAGATACACTCACCCGTCTTTGACAAGCCGCGAACGCCTTTTCTACCGATGGACTGTGCGTTCATCAGTCGATCTCCTTCCGTGCCTTCACAACCCCGCTCATCTGTCCTTCATAAAGCCCGATATCAGTCAATAGCTTCCGATTGCCTTATCTCTCCTCACAACTCTCAATACTACCAGGGTTTTGGGGCGCATCATCATGGCTACCCTAAAGAACCCCCGAACACAGCCATAGGCTATAATGCCACCGTCCAATTACGCACCCAGTCATTTACATCTTCCGCATACGAGCTTGCCATGGTACACTGTTCGCCCTTACTCATGAATTCGGCCCTCAATAGGTTCACCACCTCAGTTGACATCCCCTCATCTGCCCCTCAGATCAATCCTTCACATCTCCATCTATCCCACCCACCCACAACTCCAAGTGCCCCTATACCCCAAACGCCCTTGGGCTCCCCCCCGGATACCGTAGATCCTTCCACGTCTGCAGCCGCAGCCGCAGGCACTGATCCATCCATCACTTCATCTTCGAGAGCCGGCCCTCCACGGAATGCCTCGTCGGGCGTCATCGCCTGCCAACAATGGTGCGTGGTTGTCTGCCTTATTCACAAAAAGTCCCGCTCCTAGACTTATCCGTAACCGGCGGTGTCTTTAGTCGGTCACGCAAGATTCGGTGCGACTCTACTCGCCCAAAGTGTCAGAATTGTATCAAGCGGGGTAACGAATGCTTATACGACAAAGTCCCCAAGCGACGGGGGCCAGACAAACGCCCTGGCACACGGAAACGCTCCTGCAAGAAGCGTCAATCGGATGGATCTGAACCTCAGCCGAAGAAAAAACGGCGAGCTGACCCAGTTGACCAGGATGCCGTTGCCCGTGCAAGGTTTAATCAGTATGAGATCGCTCCCGTGGCCATACAGATGTTCAGTCCTGCCCACCAGAAGGCCGGCAAGGTTGATACCGAGCTCCCCACCGCATCCTCTTCACTCGCTGACGCCACCTCATCGTTCCACGAGAACTACTATGTAAAGGTGAGCCCTCTCCTCTCCCCCCTTCCTCTTCGTGCACCCCCCTTACAGTATGGATGACCCCGATTCACCAAAGAGGCCACAATCGCCAACGCCGACCCAACCGGCATCGACATCACATACTTTAAAGAGCGAGATTCCGCCAGAGCAGCCATTCACTCGCCCTTTCGAGTCAGATTTCCGCTCTCCGGAGACATCGTCATACGGGGACCCATCACCCCCTCTCGCTGACGCACAAGTTGTCGATAACCCTCCCGAGGTGTGGTGGGATAACCTCCTTGATGCCTACAGCCCAACACCTGAGCAAGCGTGGGTGATATCCGTATTTTCATAGCCACCAAACGCCTGACCAGTGTCCGTTGGCCTTATAGTCTCGAGGAAATAAGGAACGACTTGAATATTCTGTGAGTTTTTCCTCCAGATACTGCCTTCGGGAATTCGTGTAGCTTCCGCTCATAATCTCTGGTCCTCGCCTCCTTGTAGTTTCGCTTCTAGCAGCCATCGGTTGGCCTTCTTCAACGTCCCTTGTTTTCTCGGTGACTTGTTTGACCCACACGCGCGTGCACTTATGCAACCGGCACTTGTGTACGCTTCCCTGGCGATGGCAATGCTGATGAGGTCGAGCGAGATCGAACGCGGCGCTAGTGGCCGTGCCCATGCCTTGAGACTTCGTGACGCCGCGCAAGTACACCTGCACGAGTCCTGGAATGCGCAGCGGGTCGATCTTGGTCTCGCAGAGGCAGCGATGGTGCTCGCCCTCTTTGAGACTTCAGCACACCCAGAGCATGATGGCGCTAGCGCAGATACTGCGCTCATTTGGCTTGACAGGATCATCGAAGTGCTGCAGCTGACTACCCTCGATGCACGTGACCCAGATACCCTCGATCACTCGACAGGCGTTCCCATAGTTGCGCCTCCGCGCCCGCCGCCCAAGCAGTGTGAATGTACCACTTCGCCAGCTGACGGATCGACCACTTGGTCGTTTCAACCTGCCTGGGACCCCTCGTGGAGCGTGGCAGAGGTGAAAGCAGAGGAAACACGCCGCCTCTGTTGGAGCGCTCTCATCCTGGTTGCGGACCACACAGTTGCGCGCGCGGCGGAGCAACGCGAGCCTCTGAACCTCTTCTTGGCTAATTCGTCAAATGTGTGTAATGCTTTTCCTTGGCTTTGTCGGCCACCCGCACCCCTGTACTAATCCGACGGGGTTAACTCGCGCCAGTTCCGCTTGCTCTTCCCCGGAGAATATCACCGACACCGAGAATACGTCTCCCAGTCGTCGGGAAAGGATACCGTCTGGGCTCTCTATTGCCGCAGCATGCTTCTCTGGAATTGCACCGTACGCTTCTGGGATGAGCGCCTCACGACGGAAGAGCGCACTCGAATTGCTTGCGCTGTGTACGTGGAGACGCGTGTTGTGGAAGACGCATTGGACGCGCACATCTGCAACATTGATACCGCACTTATTTACATGTGCCGCGAGTTCATTTCCAAGTGAGTGGTCGAACTACACTCAGATCCTGTGAGCGCGGTCTGACGGATGACCGCACGTAGTACACGCCTCGAGGTTACGTATCTCACGCGGAGGTAGGGCTTTCATTTTGAAGCCCTCGTCCTCATGCTTGACAAATTTTTTTGGTCACAAGTATTCTCCTTGATCTAGATATGAGAACGAAACCCGTCTGGAACCGTCGACTGGCTGAGGAGTGGCGTAAGTCGTATTCCGTGCGCCCATTTTCGACCCCACCGTTTACAGTGATTGGGGCACGCTTCTCTGCAGTATTCTATCAGGAGCAAGTTGCGAAGCGCATCAAGAATTCTCTCACCCGCATCACTGAGCCCACCGCGCACGTCGTTCTCCGTCGCCCATTCCACATCAGCTGGTTCGCCAACCAGGTGGCCACGTACGTGTCTCATTTTAGCGACGACCTCCCTATGCTCACGGGATTAAATTTCAGCTGCCTGGCGCTGTGGGAAGGCGACAGGGACCTCTTGCGGGCGCTGGAGCTGGCAAAGACATTCCTTGCGCCGACCGAGGTGCTTAACTCCCTATGGCCTTGTCAGGGTACGTGTCTCCCCCCCCCTTTTCTCCCTCTACTTCCCCATCTGTCAGTTTCCCTAACGTATATTTTATGCAGCGTTCCATCTACGAGGAAAGGGCCTGCGCGTACAGCTATCCCAAGCTTGCATAAGTGCCGGCATCCCCCCTCCATTACCTCAGTCTCCGGATCTCGCACCCCTCCATTCAGCTACCCACGTGCTGACTTCCCGGTCATAACAATAACTGTCGCCGCTTTTAGTTTTTTCCCTTTTCCATTCACTTCCCTGCCTCCCTTGCTTCCCTCTCCCCAACTCGCTTTCGTTTATGTTGTCGTATCATATTCGCTATCGGCTTGCTCTGTATATCCCTGTGTGAACGCTTCTCCGCCACTTGCTCCCACTACGTCTTTCTGGTAATCGCTTCAACTCAGGCTACTCAACGGAGCAATATATATATATATATCCGTAACGTATCTCACGTTGATCATCATCCGTGATTCTTTCCGTAACTTTCTGGATCATACATGGACACCGCTGTAATTACATTGGGGTTATTACGATAATATATGTATACGTATTGCAAGGAAGCAGGATGACGACACTTGACGTTTGACGTGCCAAAGGTTATGTTGTCCGTACCTTTCTTGCTTGGACGAATAATCGCCATATCCGTATGATCATCATTTTCCAAACTTCAATCATAGTTATATTCCGGTACGTAGGTCCCACAGCTACAGCACAGCGCGGATCACCTCCGAGCAGGTTCTCGCGGTGGATACAACCATCCCGCAGCTGCAGCACATAACTCTAGCAGTTGTCCGAGTCAGAGTGACTCGGACTGCCTTCATTGGAACGATGATTCAGAGCGCTACGCCAACCCAACTCCGTACTGCCACGCATTAAAACCAAATGCATTTAGGACGGTCCCCAACCGGTCCTGAATGGTTCTGGACACCGCCCGTTCCTTGGATGCAGTTTTGCATATTAATAAGTTCAACTACCGACGATCCGGTGCAAGGGCCCTTCGAGATCGAGGGCGGCGCGGGCGGCGGCCGGTGATCAGCCTGAGACAACCGAAACGCTGGGTTCACGAGGATTCACTGGCAGCAGGAACCAAGATGTTGGTGTTTGAATAGATAATTTGTGGCGGCTTTAAGTTTCATCATTGTCGGCGGGAAGAAAGTTAGCGGCGGATGTGTCATCGCCAGTACTTTGTCCCTAATTGTGCCAGTGGGTGTGCAACTGTTCTCATGAGAAGCGGTACAATAAATATGGGCTAACTATTACATACAGTGCGTATCTCTGCAGAAGTTTGTGAATCGTCTGGAACCAAGGCAGATATGACCGTGGGGCCTTCAAGTTAAGTTAATTGAGGTTCTCTCAGACTCGACTACTCAAAATCATAATTGCAATGCACAGGGTCTGCGCCTCTTCCCTGTCCTGCTATCATCTCAAGAACCGCTAGGAATGTCATTGTTCGAGGAGGATGTGGATGTTAATGCTAGGGTACTACGGTACTACAGCACATGATTAGGAAAAAGTCTGCGGGTAATCCGGTACCCATACATGAAAAGGGCGATGCCATCTCGGTCATCCCTTGCCCATACTCTCTCCGTACGGGGCACGAGAGTAGGAAAGGATCAACGTATACTGCTCGGTGTACTATGATAGTACACATTCTAGGCTGTGAATCAGTTGTTCTAAACAACTGATCACGTACCATAGCTTGGGACGGCCTAGGGGCCGACTATCAAACCCCCTCCAACGAATAGCCCCCCAACGCAACGCGGCTGTAAGTTGAGTATTGTCCGTGTAGGGGCTGCAGGCGGAGCTCGCTATGACACGTTATAAAGCACCGGCTGGCCAAGAGACCAATACGCAATACGTTCCGAGGAGTTAAGAAACGTCTCACCGAGACACGAGTCGTGAGAAACAGAATGATGGGAGTGAATGCCGAAGGGACGGTCCGGGGGTGGCATGTGAGTCGCAACACGCGATTGGGAAATTAAAGCGCAAGGTGGAGTCATAGCGATCATCCAGCCGCGCTTAGTATAGTACAAGAGCCATAACAAATGCGGATGAGGGGAGGTGGGAAAGTGGGCCATGCGGCGGCAACGGAATCTGCCGCTGGCTAGTATGAGGTGGAGGAATTATTGGCCGGGCCGGGACTTCTGTCCAACCACGGGCCTTGCCGGTGCCTGTGCAGAAGCAACGTGGATGGGTAAATTCTGATGATGATAAGGGCTCGTCTGAGGTATGCTCGGACGGGTTGGGTGCGCACTGCCATAGACAGTGTACCCTCCATTTCCTCTCCCGCGTTGAGGAACGCCCGCAGTTGGTGTAGCGGGAGGACCCATTTGATGTTCGGGAGGGCGGGGTGGGGAAGAGTGCGTGAATAAACGAGGATTGTTTGATTGACTCGGTGAGCTTTTGCATGCATGATTTAAATGCGAAGCAGGCAAGGTGCGGGCTATGCATGTCGAGTAGTTACCGCAGTCGTGCCAGTGCCGTCGACGTCGGTGCTGCGCTACATAAAATGACTCGGCCTGCTGTACACTGGCACTATGACTAGTGCCCCCCTGCTGGCGGTGCACGAGTCAATCATCGCAACAACACGTTCTAAGACACCTCGTGCTGTCATTGGACGACTCGGCCCAATCCTCATCGCTGTGCATAAATGATCTAGCGAGCACATGATATCGGGACCACTTTACCCATATGCGGATGCATCGCATCGCTGACCAAAGCACCCGGCTGTCCGGCATCTCCGAGACGAGTCACGCGCGGTTTGACACAGCGGAGAGAGCTCAAATGCGAAAACAAGCGCCTCTCGGTCGGATACGAATACGGTAGATAGACTCAGGTGATTATTAATTACGCGTACGCGTACCATACAGGCGGAGAAGAACCGCATCGTGAGCACAGTCATTCGCTCGCACATTAGTAGCTTTTGAGAGCCGTTATTAGTAGTTGTCTGAAAGGTACCGCAGATTCGTTTGGGGACTTTCACATATCGTGTGCTGCAATATGTCGCATGACGAGTAGCGTGGCGAGGAGCTCTGTTGTAACGGCCATCAGTTGATTAACTGCCTCGGCTGTAACACATCAAAAGGGCGCTTGCCTACTGCGAGATGGGGATATGGCTCCTCCACACCCAACATGCAGCCGGAAGAGTTCGCGTAATGCTCTCCGGGTACCTTCAACGCGTACCATGCCACAGTTTGTCCGTTCGCGTCGACGCACTGTTCGCCACAAGTTCAGACCCGCCTGTTCAAGTACGAGTCCCAAGTACTCACGGACCACTCAAGATTTTCGCGCATATTCGTTCGCCAGCTCCAGCTGTATTCTTTCCCGTCAGAAGCGGTGAATTTGCGATGGCGGGAACTATAGTTGCAGAAAAGTTATGTCAGGACGCTTATATACATACAGAGCAAATGGGGAACGTGGGGAGGTGAAGACGACGATGACAATGACTTCTTACCCTCCGATCTCCGCGAGAAACGTGCCCATTGTGTGTGTCCGTGGCATACCTCCAGGGCCAATCAGGGTGACGCTACCGAGGGCACCCCCCACACCGTACTCGAGGGTTGCGACAGGAAAGTTGTACTGCTTTGAACGCATGTTGTATATCTCGTACTGGGACGCTCCGTTGGCATCGCGGCGCCTACACCTCAAGGACAGATACATTCGGTCGTGCAGATCGACAAATTCTGAGCCAGATAGCGAACCAGACCTGTCCTCGAGCATAAACGGGAGGCCCATCCTCGCCATGTTATCGTGTATAGAATGGGGTCACAGATTGGGGCAAGAGAATGCGGCTCTGCGTGAGAGAGTGGACCCGTAGGTAGGGTGTATGAGAAGGAACAGAAAAGCGAATTTCAGTGACCCTGCATTGACCTCCTTTTGTACCTGTGGCAAGCAAAGAGCGAGCCATACATGCGGCTGCTCCAGGGGGGGGTATGTGTTAGGACCACATTTGTAAGGACCACGCCTGTAATAATGAAATCAGATATGCTAGCCCCATCCCACATTCATTTATGGAGCATACGAAGCTGCATGTGTCGCAACGAACTCCGCAGTAGCGTGTTTTATCGTCCGCAGAGGGAGAGTAAACGGGCGCTTGCGCGTGTCGGAGTGGCCGAACGCTATCGATGGTGAGGTGGAACGAGGTGTCGGCCTGCCAGTCGGCGCCCAAGGTGAGCCAAGCTGCCAGGTAACTGATCGACGTTAACTAAACACGGATTGTGGCAGTCGGTCAAGTGGGAACGTGAAGTGCGTCACGGGGCAAGGAAACAGAAATGATTAGTCGGCAGGTGGGCCACTGCAAAAGCTACCATAAGAGTAATGCGCGCGATGACCGGACGGTTGTCAGTCATGGGCATGCCTATCAGGTGAGGTGACTCGGAGGCCGAGAATGATATTCGATATTCTTTTAGACCGATAAGATCGTCTGTAGTCCTTGATGCGGAAATTAGACGCAGAGAAAGATCGGTGGGACGCCTCGTCTGCCGCACATGGGTCAGAAATGGCTTAGACTCCGGAGGCAGTCCTTTTGACTTGCCATATTGTGCTTACTTGGACGAGATACGGTCATGGCGGTCAACGCAACCACTGCGATCGTCATGGGCGGTGAAGGGCCAGGAACGTCATGGGTGTTTTGGAGTTGTCCATATTACCCGGGGGTAGTATACTAATCGAGTCTCCCCATCGCATGACTACGCCGCCACGTCTATCGGAAAAAAAGGCTATTTTTCTCGCGACAAAAGCTGACAACGGGCCCCTCAATATGACATGGAGGAAAGCGCTTGAGGCGTGAATAGCAATCGCACAGTGCCAACGAGGCGTAATTGAAAATGTCACCCAGGGTATCCCAGGAGCGGGGCCCGGGTTCGCGTCGTAACAACAGCCCAATCACGGGGTGAAGCCCGCGCTTTACAAAGTGAACAGATGACGGACTGGCGAGGACATAGCGTGATAAAGAACAGGATAGATAAAGAACTCCGGCAATGGCCGTTCAACTCTGTTCAGATCACACGAGTGTGAAATTAAAGGGGAGCCTGGGCGAGGCTCAGATCTGCGATGATTTGGGAGGCTATCGGCGCGTCTAAATGGCGGCAGAAGGTACTCACGTTGCATCGACGGCAGCTTATTATGAACGAAATGTTGGCATCGTGAAGAAAGCAACTGTACCTCGTGGCGTCCGATCAAAGTGCCTATGGAATTGGTAAGGCGTAGTACTAGGATCGTCAAGACAGATACCCTATCAGAGGCTGTCATACTCGTGAAAATCTCTTTTATTGTTTCACAGTCGAGCGCTCCGAGTTGGCACGTCCGTACCCTAGTTCGTTATCTGAAGCTCTGGCATGTTATCCCTTCTCACTTTGTCTTCGACTTTTTTTGGTACCGCTAGCTGCCTCTAGGTGGAGCTATAAGCGGTTTCCCATCTGCTACCCACGCAGGTTCACACAACATCGTGGGGGGGTAAAGACGAGCGGATCTTCTACCTACGAGCTCGCCAGCTGTATTTTGCAGTGGCCATGCGCAACGCCAGGTGTGAAACCCCAAAGTGATATTTGAAATGCTGGTCGCCTACATTTGAATGGGAAGTCACTACCGTGAGATACATGCACCGTGGGTGCCAATGAAGCACCGAGCAGAGGGCACGGCGGAACCTCATTTTTCATAGGCCACGGCTAGTAGATATTCGGCAGTAAATATGGTTCTCAGATCGCATCACGAGTTGTCAGGACCTCGACCGGGTCTCAAGCACCGAGTAACAGGGTTTGCTTTACTTTTCCCCGTGTGTTATTTCGCCGCGCAACTCTCTAGGATGGCAGTTCGTGTTGGCGCGAGGTATCATCCGCCAGAGATCCAAACCACGAAATTAAACGGACGGAGCGCCAGGCAAAGGACGCCGTGAATGTTCAAGCGGTGATTGTGCGCCAATTTCACTCTGCCACGCTTGTGCGTACAGTAGGTGATTCCAGAGGATGGGTAGTCGGTGCTCCGGCCGGTTTCCTCTTGAAATAAGTCGCGCGTAATATTGCAGTTTGGCAGCTGAATGTGTCTCTGCGGGGAGAAGTAGTACTCTTCTCCTGCCTTGCCTTTTATTCCAACCAGTGCCCGCCCTTTAACAAATTCTATGTGGCTGGATTCTGCAAGGTTTCATGATTGCCTTCAGTGAATTATATTTCACAGGCTGTGGCATAGGTAGTCAGGACGGACCATATCAAATACGGATAGATGAGGGCGGGCGGGAACTAGCGCTAGATCTGGGGTGCATAACGAAAGAAGTGATTGATACGAATTATGCCTGCGTTGAACAACCCAACAGCTGGGCCTTCAGAGGCAGTATTGGTCCCCCTGCTACATCGCACGACGAGACGACGGAAACTGACGGCCAGGCGCCATTATCATTGCTCCCTATGGTACGTTGTCGGTGCAGGATACTGTACATTAAGGGTTCGTACTCATGGCGCCCATACTCGCGCACCCCATGAATGTCAACTGAAAAGGATGCACTGCAGGACAGAATGATAACCTACTCACAGACAAAGCATGGGGAACAGACACACCTCAACCAGTCACCTGCTCATTTACGGCCCCACTGGCCACCTCCAGGCGTCTGTCGCCTTGCATTATGGTCCCATCGCTGCCGATCTCTTGCACGCTCGCGATCACGTTCGGCATCGTCATATCTATCACCATGTAAGGGTTGATAGGGCCGCCGTTGGGAACGTCTCTCAGATTCCTGACAATGGGGCGACCTTGAGCGGTGGTGAAAACGGCTGCCAACAGGGCTGTGGTGGTGATCACGCGAACGCGGGTATCCGCCGTCTCGAAGGTCTTCGCAATCTGCTGCAATGTCATGGGAGCGGTACCGTTTGGGTGAAGGGGAACGGCTATCACGGAGGCGGCGCACAGGCGTTCGGGAGCGGGAAGGTGAATCATCGCGGTATCGGCCGTCGTGTGCACGACGCTGCGCCTTGCGCGCCGCCTTTTCTGCTTTCCTGGCTGCTTTCTCTTCCCTACGCTCCGCTCTGCGCAGTTTACGCTCCGCCTTTTCCGCAGCTTTTGCAGCTGACTCCGGGTTCACCTCCACACTGGCCGCTGGCGGGGCAGGGATAGGAATCGCATTCGTGCCCGTACCTTGAACACTCGACTGTGCTTCCTTCTTAGAAGGGCCAAAGCCACTGTAGGGACGAGATGAATATCAGGGTAAGGGAATAGTATAATGAACGAGGCATACAGCGCGACGGAAAGTGCTTCGGCCTCCGCTTCTTTGACCTTACGGATTTCTTCCGCGCGCTCTTGGGCTGAACCACTTGTGTCGCGATTGTACCAGTGGATGTCCTTATTTTTCTGCCACCGCCCGGTGGGGGCGTTGATACTATGACCGAGATAGTTCTGAACAGACGATGATTGTAAATCGGGGGTTCGGAAATGGAGTCCACACACACCTCGCGGTCCTTGTCTGCAGAGACGTCAGACCATTTAAATTCAGCTTGACCACCACGGGTACCACCACGGATGGGTTCGAACATAGAGATGGGCGCGGTCAGATTTTCCCACGGGTGCACGGGCCTCAAGCATGTTTAACGGAAATTTCCGGATGATCGCGATGGGAAACGCCGAGAGTGGTTTGGCTCGTTTCGTCCCGTTTCTCGCTCTCGCTCTCTGTTTTCCTCGGCTTTCCTTGACATACCTTTACTCCTCAAATTTAAACTTTGTCTTGCGCATCTCCAGACGCGTCTTCCGTTCCGTCACTTACGCGTATAAAATACCATGGTTAAGGGGTCAAAGTCGGATAAGGAGACTTCATATGAGTTTCGCGATATTGTCCTCGCGAAAGTACGCGGCTATCCCCCGTGGCCAGGCATGGTACATTCATCGCCCACAGCTTTCAGAATAGCCCGCCTACTCATTCCCTTTGACCTCAGGTCGTCGACCCCCAGGCTGTCTCAAAAGAGGTTCTTAGAGAGCGCCCTCAAAACAAAAAGTCGTCCTTCTATTGCGTGCGATTCTTCCCTAAAGGCGATCAGTAAGTCTCATATTACTCTTCTTTGCGCAATTTCTTTAAAGCCAGCCCAGCGCATGGCTTGTCTCCAAGGACATCTCACGCCTCAAGACGCACGAGATCGAAGCCTTCATTAATGAACCCAGCAAGCGAAGTGGCGAACTGCTCGATGGCTATAAAGTCGCCCTTGACCCCGCCAAATGGGAGGAAGAACAAGAACTCAAGCGTGCCCATGCAGAAGAAGAAGAAGCAAACGCTGAAGTCGACCAACTCGACGGAGAGACAGATGGGTTAGATGCCGATGCCGATGCCGATGCTGACGAACTTCCATCCAAGTCCAAGAAGCGCAAGCGTGAGTCCGAGACAAAGCCCAAGGTGCGCTCCAAGACTTCTGGAAAGAAGGACAAGGACGCAGACTCCGCGAAGCGCAAGACAGCTGGTAAGCGCAACGGCGCCAGGAGCAAGGCGCTCGTCGAGTCTGAGGATGATGGGGCCGCAGAGGCTGATGGGGATGATGATGATGATGCAGGCCCAAGCAAACGTGCTGCCTCACCGCCGGCCGCTAAAAAACCTAAAAAGGATGATGATCGTGCGTGCTGTTGCCTTTCACACTCCCTACACGACGAGCTAAGACGCCCCGCTCAGCTTTGGCGAGCGATCCCGAAGCAGTCCGGGTTAGGGACTGGCGACACAAACTCCAGAAGACATTCCTGAACGATAAGGGGACAGGGCCGAAGCCGGAGGTCAGCTTTTCCCCTCTTTTTCCTCATTCGCACCACTAACGGGGTTCGTAGGAAATGCCTGCATGCAACGACTTGTTCACTGCTATCGAGCAGTACGATAAAATGAACATCCATTATCTCTCTGTTAGTTTCCTGCCATGTCAGAGTGTTTACTCGTGTTGACAGTTTGCAGTACTCAAAGATTGGCAAAGTAATGCGCCATATACACATGCAACCATCGGATAAGATCCCGCGTGATGACGAATTCCACTTCCGCTCGCGCGCCAAGGCGCTAGTCGACAAGTGGCACGTCATCCTCAGCGCAAATAAGGAGGGGGGACCAGGCGCAAATGGCACCCCTGCTGGGTCGAGTCCTACTGCTCCATCCAAGGCAGACAAGGTAGAGGAAGATGTGCCGAATGGAACTGTAGCTATCCCTGCTACGGATATCGTTCCAGCAGCAGACGGGACAACGTCAGTGGACGTAACCATGGCAGAAGCGTAGATTGCCTCACCACTCAAATCCCTCTTCGCGTACCTGTGTCAACCATCTCAAAGCGCCCATGCCCTGTGGAACCTGAATTTAAACCATACATGCTCTACCGCGAGTCCACCATGTTCCTTCTTGCTGTATATGATGTATAGTCGCCCGCTCTGATTGTTCTCGTTTCTTTTCGAATTTTCATCTAAGCCCCGTATCGTATGCTGCAATGAACATTATCGATAGTCCAGCCTGCCACCGTCCTCCCAGAACTTATGTTGTTGTCTACTTACGCAACCTTCAACGTATCCAATATGCAGTGGCGCTTAAGGATCGCCTCGATACATCAGAATACAGTACTCCTGTCTGCCATAGTGTGAGCCAGAGCGATGTGGGAATGGCTTTGAGTGACACTGTAGGTGGTTATTTATCTGACCCTTTTAACACGTTTTTTTTTTTGTAACGTAGATGGGCTAAAGCCGAACGAAGTTTTATATCGAGACCTTTACGCTGCCATCCACGGTCAGTGAAGCCTAGTAGCCTAGTGATGCCGCGAGGGGCAAAGACATCGTTGTCCAGGAACTACACGACTATGGCGCGGGCCAAATCGAATTCATCCTACGCTGCTTCGTGAGTTCGTTCTACGATTTCTGGATTCCCCGCTGGGGCACTGAACTGTAGATGTACGTTGTCGCTGCTATAAATTCTCACGTATACATGAAACGTCACAGCAAGCCTCGTTGAGATCATATTGGCGAAGCCCCAAAGTTGTCACTAGGGTAATTCCGAGTCCTTGGGTCTCATGATCATTGGTCGACCGTGCTTGGCGATGAGCAACGCTTCAGAGTTCCACAGAATCCGATGGCCCGGGTTCGTGTCTGATTTTTGAGATCGCAGAGAAGTTGTCTACATAGGTTCTGTATGTGTTGTAACAGTGGGAATCAGGCGTTCTTTCGGAACTGCATAATAGGGGCGGGCTTACCACTGGCATGACAAATCCGAGCCATTCAAGCCCCGGCCCCCTTTCCTTCCGCAGCATTACTACCTTCCAGAATCACGTTCAGTCAGCTAGCTTGCTCCGTCTACGACACCTTGTTTTTTGTTCGGATTACGGCCTTTGACGGCATTCTTGACACGGTACTACGCAACCGGGCCACATTT
>QLOS01000852.1:0-30837 GCA_003313725.1 Russula sp. MG48 | reverse complement strand
TACGAGGTTACTTCCTCGTTCGCGTGAGTTGAGCATTAATTGTATCTATACCGATCTAACACAATTGTAGTGTTTCTGTGACATCTTCCTTGGTCAACAAAGTGCTCTTCGACGAGAGGGCCAGGGCTCAGGAACAAGAGCCTCAGTCATAACTATCCTTCACGTCCCTTCTGTCTCACCACAGATGATTGCATATGCATGCTGTCAAGTCGGTTTTTTTTTTCCTTCAATTGTTGACCTCAAGACGAGAGTTTTAGGCCCGATTTTCACTCAGTTCTTCTCAGAGCTGGTCCGTAACCGACGGAAAGTTCGATTATCAGAAGTTCCGCCGGAATATCTTGGAACTGTTCAAACTCGATGATACGTGGGCGCAAGAGACGCTGGAGTGGTGGAATATGTAAGTGTCTGTATTAGTGCCACGCCATGCCGACTCAATCTTTGAAAATAAAGGGAGGTATTCGGGAACAAGCGCGGTAATCCAACATTGGTTACTGCAGACGGGGGGGACGACGACGACGACGACTTTCTCGCGAAGGTCAGGGCTCAGGCCAACAAGCGCAAGGCCGCTGCACGCGAGGCTGCCACACCCGAGTCTGAGGGTAGGCATGTGGCTTTTTCATGCACGAATAGGCCTAACTTTGTATATAATTTCAGAGCAAGATAGAGAAGAATTGAGGGGGTACAGAGACGGCGAAGGCAAGGCAGAATATATTGTGTGGTCCATACGCTGATATCTCTCCATTCAGAACCTGAATCTGAAGAGGATCCTTCAGCGACCCGTCATTCCACACCCACTCCGACGTCCCTGACGCGTCGGACGTCAACACCCCCTCGCATGCCACCAGGCAGCCTGCTGACCGATTGTGAGGAAGAACCGCAAGATGCTGCAGCTGGGCGTCCTCCGTGGCTTCAGCGTACCCGCCATGACGAGCCCAAGGTGCGTATACGTTCCGATCTTTATATTGATGACTACAACTTCAATAGGATAAAACTATCCCAGCCCCACGTCGAGGCCCCGCTCGAGGTACTGCAGCGTCGCCGAGGACAGCAGGCAAGGGTAGGGCAGGAAAGGGACGCCCGAGTCGCTGATAAATTCTGTACAGTACTATGTTTTCTGTTTCTAATCGCGCTCGCTGATAAAGCACTTATTCTTATTTGACGTAGTTTTTGTACCTCGCTGTATCGTCAAATAGTGTCATGGGTCCTAAAGTATAATAACTAAAAGTCTCGGAATGCTTCATAAGTCTCGAAGTGCCTCATAAGTATTGGAAAGCCTCATAAGTATCGAAATGCCTCACAAGTCTCAAAAGGCCTTGCAAGTATCGAAATGCCTTGCAAGTCTCAAAAGGCCTTGCAAGTATCGAAATGCCCCATAAGTATCGAAATGCCTCATAAGTCCCGAAAAGTCTCATAAGTCTCAGAATGCCTCATAAGCACCGAAAAGTCTCATAAGTCCTGAAAAGTCTCATAAGTCTCGGAGTGCCTCACAAGTCTCAAAATGCCTCATAAGCCTCGAAAAGTCTCATAAGTCTCGGAATGTCTCATAAGTCTCGGAAAGCCTCATAAGTCCCGAAATGTCTCATAAGCCCTGAAATGTCTTATAACTTCCGGAATTCGTTATAAGCTAAGCAATCCATTATAATAGATCATAAACCTCCAAAATGTATTATAATGTCTATAATCTGTCATAACATCCAAAATCCATTATAAACTCCGAAATCCATCATAAAAATTATGAGGGATTGTCAATAACAGGGGTTCTGTAATAAGCCGTTAGAAATGCCAGCTGGGGTTTTAGGGCATTTTGGCAATTTTGGTCTTCATAAGGTGTTACAAGGCATTATAATTTTCAGACCAACTTGCTGATGCGATGCTACGGCACGTCTACAAGTACGCCTCTATTCTATGAGACCGTGACGCCCGAGCGACTCATGACTCACCCACACCCACAATCCACACTCGAGAATGCACTCGAGAGACACGCTTCCCATCCTGTGTTAATGCCCATTTACAACCCCTCGCGCTTCTCAACCGCCCCCCATCCCCGCTCGCCGACATTCTCCCATCTTCTGCCAGTAGGCATACCCGTTTCGTCGGTGAAGTCGCACCCGGTATTTTCCAGCGTATTGGGACTCCCCACCCGACGCCCTCGTGATATATCTCGCTCACTCGCGTTCCCTTGACAGCTCGTCGGATCACTGGACCGCTGCTCGCCCACGCGTACGCCCGATACCTAGGCGATCTTCCAGGTAGCCAGATCGTGCGCCGATATGTAGTTCGTGCGTACCGTCTGGAGGATGACGACGGTACCGGGCGTCTCTTTCTACCAATTTCCAAAAGTTAGGTGGGGGTGGCCGCAGTGCCGGGCTCGGCAACCTACAAAGTATCAAAAGAATGGGATCGCAATGGGATAGACGCTGGTGGGTGACCATGAAGATAGGAGAGGAAGGTCAGCGACTCAGCGCCCGTCCACACGATCGTCCCCAACGGGGCTCCCGTACGAAGTGCTTTTTGTAGTGGTGGTCCTTGCCGAAGCAAACAAGGTGTTCGACCTCGATAAAGGGCTGTTCAGCAGCTCGAAGAAAGCCCCAAGGAACCTGCAGTCTCAGCCGGCTTCGGTGGTAGCTTTTCTCCATCGAGCTGACCCCGCTCTACCACTCGATCACAACTTCTCGGGGAAGTCACGCGAAGCGCCTGCTGAGATCTTGCAACGCCCGGGTTCGCGGCGGTCAGATGTGCGGCTTGTGTCTGTCACCAGTATCACCCCATTCATTCTTGCGCTCTGTCTGACCCATTTTGTTCTCGTCCCCTGTGGTTATCCTTTGCTTTGAATGTTGGAACGGGCGCATACTTGAGGATCCACCATTCAGGAATTGTCACGTCACAACGGAGTGCTCTTGCTTAACCCATATTCTGAACATTCTGGGTATTTACGCATAACATTACTCCAAGTTCTGTTGGAATTCAGACATGTGCATGCGGTGCTAGAGCTGCAGGCCTCAGTGCCACCAGTCTGCCGGCACACTATCCAAGAATGTGCAGGGAGACCGTATGTCCTATGTTAGCATGGAATCGAAGCAAGGCTCGAGAATAAGTGTCATTTCATTTCCACCCGTATGCTCCACCTGTCAGACACCAGCCTCGTCCTTGGAACTGATGGTCTATTCTCGTTCTCGACAAGGGCACCCTGGCAAATGACCGTGTCTGTTCACCTGATGCCATGTCAGTGGTTGAAGAACCGAACCGCTCACCTATCGGCATCGCCTTCAGGGCTATCATACTTATCTAGCCCATCGAGTAGGGAGACCTTACCTTGCAGATGACGCAGTTAGTCTCAGAAATGAAAAGTTGCCGATAAATCAAAAACGAACGCTACTGATACAGTACAACTGCGCAGCCTTTATGTTCTTCCAACTTCCTTCGTGATTTATATGAACCCCAAGCCAGTTCGGCCCGGGATTAGTTCGCATCGCAGCTTTCTGTGCTTGCTATCATACTTCTTTGACACCGTCTTGAACAGATCAGGGTCTCGTCCGCCGCTGTCACAGCGCTGTGGCCTAACCATTCCCTTGCAACTCTCATCGATGGCGATATGGATCAACGTGAATGCGTATCCAAGCCTAGTACGTAGCGTAGCGGCTGCGAAACGCGGTGCAATGTGGTGTCAGTTCAATGTCACGGGACTCACGGCCCGGGTGCTCTGAGTTGCGGGGGAGGACTGAGTCACGTGTTATTGTGTGTGATATGATATCAGATCATCGCTCGGGCTCTTCAAGCAGATATCATGATTACAGACAGCAACGTATCCACTATTATTTAACATGTTGCAAGCATTCACTTAGATTTACAATGTGACTCGCCAACCTTCCGTTAGTAATCACCGGAAAGAGCCTGGTGGCCATGTTCCTTAGCTGTACACCGATTTTGTCATTATCATCCTCCACCTATCTAGGAAGGCGACTAATGCTCACCTTGATGCTTTGCCTTCTCTCTGTCGATGAAGTCAAGCTGTTTGTTCAAGGTCAGACTCAGTGTCAAACTTAATGTAATCTAGGAGACGTCTTACACCCTTAGTTTCAACGAGCCTGTCAACGGCGAAACCAGCCAAGCCAGCACTGATGATGGACGATGAGTACATACCGTGTACTGTGTATCAACAGAATAACACTTACAAGATCTCCTTGGCCTTGGCATGGTCATCGGGCTTGCCATTTTTGGCCAGATGTTGCTCGTATGCCTTGGCAGCCTAAAGCACGTTTGAGATTACCCGGCAAAAGCTTGAAACCCAAGGGACGGAACCTCGTAGGCAGCGGCGCTAGCAATGAGCTCGTGGCTAAGTTGGGCCTTGTGCGGCGCGTTATTTACCTGGACAAGGGTCACTACCGTTACACACACGGTAAGGGGGAACGTACTTGGCCGTGAGCTTGCGCGAATTCATGATCATCACCGAACCAAGGCATGATAATATATATGTAGAGTGTGCAGGGAACAAGAGGTAGGTAGGCAACTTGGTCTAAGGACCTTGACAAGCAGAGGAAAGACTGCTTCACTTTATATAGCCTCAGGACCCCCCGAGATCTCCATCGCGTGATCATCACGATAATTTATAGGGTAAATTCAGGACATGCCGTGGGGTCCGATATACTAAAGATATAAATATAAATTGGATCTTGTTTCGACCGACCGCCCATGAATATGAATCCACGCAGAGCTCCGAAGAATATTCGATGCGATGCTTGCCCCAGCGAGAATTGAATGCAGTGCAACCATTCTTCGCAACAGGGGCTAGAGACACGGCGATCGCCTCAGACATCACCTGGTTGCCTCCGGGGGCTGGTTGCCTCCGGGGTACAGATATGTCTTGCATGTAGTGCGGTGCTGCGCAATCGACCTACTCGTTTGAGGTGATATCACGGCATGCTAAATCCGGAAACGTTCAAAAGTGCTGAATCAAGTAAGCCAAGCCTGCCAAGTCAGGAGAAGAATATATCATCTTATCCGATTGTGGGAACGAGGAACGGGGTGTAATGTCAGTCTGAGGGCAGGACAATAATTCAAGTCACGTGTTATTGTGATACCATTATCAAATCATCCCCTGTGGCTCTAAAGTTGTCCGCGTACCAATGTCATCATGATAACAGACAGCAACGCATGTATAAGTTACATACAGGATTTACTTTGGTTGACGATGCGACTCGCCGGTTTTCCATTTGTAATCGCCAGAAGAGGCAAGAGCCTGCTCAGCCCGCTGCACAACGATTTTGTCATTATGATCGTCGCCGAGTCTTCCATTCGACTTATGCTCACCTTTTCAGCGAGGTCAAGCTGTTCTTTCGAGATCAGACTCGAAAGTCAAATTCAATGTAATCTGTGCGACGGCTTACACCCTTAGTCTCAACAAGCCAGTCAATGATAGAGCTGCTGCTCCGGGGTCACAGATATGGCTTGCATACGGTGCGATGCTGCGCAGTCGACCTACTCATTTGATACCACGACATGTTGAATCACGCAAGTCAAGGCTACTGTATCAAGCCGGGTGGAGAATATGAATATGTTCATTGATCGTGTCCTATCCGATTGTTGGAACGAATGGATGAATGTGGATCTAGAGTTCTATCGGTCTAAGACGACGAAGGCACTGGTGCCATTTTTTAGATGTCCAGGTCACTTCAAAACAATCTTTCAAAGTGACGCGGCTAGGACCTTTTGGCCGTAATAGTTCACGCAAAATACCGTATGTGGTAGTGCGACCATGAGATGGCGTCAAGTGCAATAACTTTAATGAATCAATCAGGCCCCACAATCACAGGCCGCGTGGCAACCGCAGCTGAGCTCGAATATGGGCGGCGACGGTGGCGCATCCTGATATGCGCTCACACTTAATTGCTGTGGAGTGAGGGTGGGGGGATGGCCCCGCGACAGGCTTCAGGAACAAGTGGAGCCTCTATGGTGACGGGGGCGGGACGCGTCGTACATGTGTGTGTGGGGCTCATCGGGAGCCGAGCGGCGCCGTGGTCGATGTTTTGAGTTGCGGAGGTTCCCTGGGTTGAGTCGGAGGGAGCGGTCACGCGGTCACGGTGCCAGTGGGGGATGCTGACGTTGCATACGAGGCTCCCGGGCAGGAGTCAAGCGCGAGAGGAGAGGATAGGTGTGCATAGAAAACACCTGGTGGCCTGAAGAGAGCTGGCGCGCAGTATTAGCCCACTGTGCAAACAGTGGCAAGGAGGACGCGAGGGCTGGTCATCATAGCCACTGTTAGGGCACTGACCTACTGTCTAAGCGTTCTCGTAGTCAGAACACGCATGGGGCCCCATAGTCGTCACCCAGCCATACGGTGTACTTGTATAAAGCCACATGAAGATGCAAGATGTGTGCCAGTTGCACTGCCGGAACGCGCACTGGCACCGATTGCAGCTCAGGCTGGCCTGAGGGATCGCAAAGAGGTGCACAAAGAGACGGAGTCCTTCACTGGCACCCTTCGTTGGACAAACTGTACAAAGGGCTAATGGCTGGTCACGCGCACAGCTCAATTTGACTTGCGTGGGACTTACAAGCAGACTTCAACCTCCTGATGAAGTGAAGCCCCGGGTATAGCCGCGTAGAGTAGAGATCACTGAGCCACGTGATGTGACGTTATGTATATAGCACTTTCAAACTAATTTCGGGTTTCGTCTCACATCAACGTATGGATGATAGTACAACAGGGCTACTACCGCACAATACAGGTTGTAGCATTCACTTGGTTTGGTAACGCAACGCCGCCCGCTTCCTGATTAGTAATCACCACAGTTGGCCAAACCTTCCTCGGCGCGGCGCCTGGCTGCACAGCATTTTTAGTATCACTGTCCTCGCATCTACGAGTGCGATCAACGCTCACCTTCACGCTTCGCCCTCTCTCTGTCAATGAAGTCCAGCTGTTCGGAAAAAAACACATCAGACTCAAAATTGATTCGATGTTTAGGAGACGGCTTACACCCCTGGTCTCAACTTCTCTGTCAATGAAGGCACCAGCAAAGCCGGCACTGGTGATGGAAAATGAGTACATACCGTGCATGTGTCAACAGAACGACACATACACGAGCTCCTTGGCCTGGGCATGACTGTCAGGGCGGCCGTTCTGCGCTCTATGATTCTCGTACGACTTGGCAGCCTGAAGGACAAATTTGAGGGATATAAAGATATTGTGAAAATGAATGGGATAGAACCTCGTAGGCTGCAGCGCCAGCGATGAGCTCGTGGCTCAGGTGAGCCTCATGGGGCTGTGCGTTTTGGTACTAAAACATGGGTTATAATCGAGGTTATACTTGTCGCAAGGGAACACCTACGTTGTTGTAATCGTCATTGCACGATTCGAACCACGGCATGCTTATGTATGTAGAGTTGCGGGATGAAGTATGACTGAGTTGAGTTTTAGGACCCTGTTGGACGAGGGAGAGTTGCGCTGCTTTTATAACCTCGCCCCTGTCGCCATCGTGCCCGATCATCAGATAATAGGGCCAAATGAGAGACCTGCCGTGGGATCCGGTATGCCAAAAATACACTCAATACACTCAACCTTGCCTCCACTCAGGGGTCTGGATAGGAATGCACGCCGTCCGTTCGGGCAAAGAACATTCTATATTACCACCGACTGAGTAAGGGTGGGGGTGGAAATGATGGAATAATGACGGAATAATTCGGTTCACAGCAGAAGATGTAGGAGAGGTGGGCCAAGCTAGACGGCGGCCGGGCTCAAACTTGTCACGAGGATAGGGTCACCTGCCCATGGTTTGAGAATGCCGCTCCGAGGGTACAAGATCTTCTTGGAATGCGTACTGAGCAGCAGTCAGCCCATCCGTTTGCGGCGATATCATGGGATGCTAAATCCTGAGACCAAATTCAGGGTGCTAAACTCTGTTCCTAGGCCTTCCCTTAACAAGCAGCTGAACGATGGGCAGATAGAAGATATCAGACATTGATCACTTCCTGACCGTTGGGGGTACCGGATACATTCATGTGCCGTCTGTCCGTATCAGAACAAGGCTGGTCACGTTTGATTGTGACTTAGCTACAATCAAGGATAGCGTTGGATTTGGACTCAACGGTTAAGGCCCTACAAAAGCTTCTTGGTCCCCAGCACGCAGTCAAGGCTTCCAGGCCTGACATCAGTTAGTAATTTCATGGGTGTCTTCTAACAAGTTCTGTGGATTTGTGGTGGATCCATGGATTCCATGCGATGAGTGTACGTACGGAGGACCCCAGCAGTCATGGTGATGAGAGCGCAGAAATACCATATGGTTAGAATGTGTATGGGTATGGGCGTAAGGGTAGCTTTTCGGGAGTCCGATCCAGATTCCAGCGTGAACCAGGGGTGATGATGTCAACATCCGAGTCAATGAGAAATTCTTCGCCAACCGCCGGCCCGGCTGGAAAGCCGCGCTATCATCTCCACCTCTCCCGGCCTTGTGATCACGGTTTGGACAGTTTTGGAATAAAATGCCGTCCCACAGGGGTTCCATCTTGGCTCGTGGATGAATGCGACGCTGCTTCCATCACTGTGGCGATGGCATAACATGCGGCTTTTGTCACAGTGGCGTTCGTCTTGCATGAAGGCGTGGCTGTATAATATCAAGTGACATCCCAACTGGGGATGGGAATCGGATGATATGATTAGGGGGGGAGATGGCCGTGCTACGTGGATCGGCCTGCAGATAACGGGATACAGTAACTTGACACGGACGGCGCTTCGCACAATCCATTGCATCAAAGAACACGTTACGCCGCCCAGTGCTGGCAGGACCCGGCCGCTGCTTGCCGACCCCCTACACCATCTTTCCCAATCCAAGGCATTGACGTGTCGTTTCCCCTTGTCAAGATTGCCCTGTACTTTGTACACGATCGGCACAGGTACTCACGGTACCGCAATAGCACCGGTCATAGTCAAAGGTTTAGAAGGTAAGGCAATTGATTGGTATTGTGACAACAGGGACAAAGCTGATAGACGTTAACCAGTATCGAGGTGCTACAGTACCCAAAACATACTATATGCGTGTATCCCCAAACCAAGTGGCATGAAATGTATTGGTACAACAAAAACGTCAGTGGGGATGGGGGAAAATAATAGCGTCCATTGCCGTCTGGCTGAGAATAACCGCTGAAGTTCATTATGTGAATGTGGTATACAGAATGACAAAAAGAAAGGAGGTCCGGGTGTGGAGAGCCGACGGATGGCCAGCAACCAAGTCTCGAAGCGAGCCGTTTCTCGTATCCGCGATGGGCACGCTGGCACATTCTCAGCGCGCGTCCCGTGGAATTTCCTCGTATCTCGGCAGCAACAAACTGTGGTTCTCCGTATCCAGAGGTGTAACTCGGGTATGCATATTCTCGGCGTGAAAGTCACGCGTTGATGTGCGCCTCGCATCACTCGTGTGTCTCTCGATGGGGCGCGTAGCCACGGCACAGAGATCACGTGTTGATGTGGGACCAGCCTCGGTGTGGTAACCTTGTACTGGATGCGCTTCGCCTGGAGGTGCAGCGTGTTGGAGAGGATGGTACGTTGCATAGCCATATGAGAGTCCCGTGTCAACCGTAGAGAAATTGGGACCCGATAGGAGACGACGTTTATGCCGGCGCCTGTAAATGAGCAATACCCCGACAGTGACAACCAGCAGGAAAACGCTCCCAGCCACTACACCGATGATTGAGATCAACTTATGTTGCTGATCAAATGTGCTCGTGATGTTGTCGGTTTTACTGACTGGTGTGGTAGCGTCAAACCTCTGCATGCCAGTCGTGTCTATGCCTCCGAGGCGAGTGCTAACGAAGTCCTGGTGAGCGACAGCAGGGTCTGTAATTGACAACAACTGCACATAAGGCAGTGTCTTTGTTCTGGCCCCATCGGCATAGTTGCCATAATTTATGAGTAGATACGCATTGCGCACTGCAGCAAGGACTCAGGACGACTACACGGAAGATCATGCGATGCCACATACGGAACGCCATGCCAAGTATTATGTCATAGTCTCGCGCAGCGCCGGTTGTGATTGGTTGGAACTGAGAACAGTAAGGCTATACGCGAAAGTCCAGTGGTGGGGGATACGCACACCACCAACACAGGTCTGATTCCCTGGAGAATCCGTCAAGCTGAAGGCCATGTCCAGCGGATGGATTGGGAACGACTTGTTGCCAAATAAAACGGTAGAATTGACTTCGGCATCACAGGGCAATGTATAGATAGGGCCAGTTGCTGAGAGGTTTTGGAACTTAGCGCCAGGAATGTGGGAATAGATGGCGTCGGAGACAGTTCTGAAGGGGTATTGCGATTAGACAGTATGGTTATTTCTAGGCAAGCTAAGCGCACTTTGGAACCTGATTGAAAGTAAAGCCAGTATCAAAGACAGCTGTCAAACGCGATGGATTCCGGGTGCTTGAAACTTTAGTAGAAACCGCTATGGGTTGTCCATCCGGACCAATGATGCCGTTCGAGTCAAGGAGGACCTGCCAGTGCTGGTCACCCGATCGTGATGACGGAACCGTCTTCACAGTAAGCTGGGGTTGGTTTGTAATATTCTCAAAACCCGTAATGATGTCTGACACAGTTATTTCTCCAGGGTATCGCACGGTGGGATCGTTTGAGCGCGTGAGGAGGACGGTAAGGATATTGGGGGTGGATGGGTCCTGGCGGAAGATGCGGTCGAGTACAGTATCACCCTTAGGTTGTCCCTTAAGCTCACTATGGACGTTCGAACCGACGTTTGGACCGAGGCCAATGAGTCCTTGGCCCCCAGGGTATACGGAGGAGGGTTGGACCTGAACTAGAACACGAGTAAGCAGAGTAGAAGGACGCGAACACGTGTCAAACATACTGAAGGCTTGGTCTGGCACAACAAAATTCAGGAATGTCAACTGTGCGGTCCTCACGCTTCCAGAGATGGCACCGATGGCGTATTCAACACTGGTAGAGACGCCAGTATTTTTTGAGTTGGAAACATTGCCCGCGACCCATAAATCGGAACTAGTGACAGGGTGAATTGAGGTGCAAAAGAGGGCGGGGGAGCTACTTGCCTCCCCGTGTCAATACTGACAGAAAATGGCACTCCTCCGAGTGTGATATTGGTATAGTACTTCAAATTTTGGCCATTGTCAAGGCCAGAGACGTGGGCTCTCTTGTTTAGATGGGGAGAGGTGTGCTGTCCGCGAATAACGAAACGGAGAGCATTTACACGGGAAGAGAGAACGATGAGGATAAGAATCATGTATGTTGGGGGGTTCGTTGGTCAGTGCAGTGGAATATGCGGAATCCATTGAATTGCAGTGTGATGTACTGTACGTACGAATTCAACAGGATGAGTGACCGTACCATGCCGCCACAAGCGCTTCCAATTGAGAAAATAAAATCATCTAATAAATACCCGCCCTTCATTCTGTACATCCCCTTAGCAATGCGTCAACTCAGTCTAATACCCTCCCTCGCTTTTATACATCTTGCCACTGCTGTCATTATCCCGTTTCGTGGTTTTCCCAGAGATACTATTCATCATGATCTCTCCAAGCGTGGCGGTGTCACGGGCGTCTCTATCGAAAACGGAGGCAATGTGCTTTATGCCGCCAACATAACTCTTGGCGGCACCAACTTCGGCGTCGTCCTCGATACTGGCAGGTATGTCTATCTCTATCCCCCCTTCGTTTTCTCGCTTATGTCATGTCAGTTCCGACCTCTGGGTAGCGGGGAATGTTCCCGGCACTCAAGACACAGGAAAGTCGGCCTCCATTGCGTATGCCGTCGGTGAAGCCAAGGGTACGCGCATTTTAACTCCATGCCTATCTAACTAATGGGGACCTGTAGGGAACGTCAACCTGGCCACTATGACCTTTGATAATTACACCGTGGATAAACAGGCTTACAGTACTTCTTCCGCGCCAAATCGTTTCCCGATGCCTGACTATGTTATGTTATCCAGTCTTGGTCGAGGACACAAGCTCATTTTCGCCCGCGCTTAAGATGAACGGCTTTCAGGGTCTCATGGGCCTCGGTTTCGATGCCGGTTCCGTTGTCAGGGGCGTCGTTGGGAACAGCGCAGGGGATACACCACTATCCCGCATCTTTCAGCTGAACAAGACCACCCAAAACTTCATCTCAATCCAACTCGACCGACAAAACGACCCGACAGATTCAGTTACCGGCCAAATAACCGTTTCCGAATTCATTTCTGGCTACGAGAGTGTCGCATCACAGCCAAAGCTTTCCGTGAAAGATGTCCCATTTTTAGACACTTCTAGCCAACATTGGGCCGTCCTGACAGACAAGAACGGCGTCATTGGGCCAGACGGGAATGCCATCTCGATCGAGTCAATCGTGCCTCACGTTCGTGGCGGGCAGCTGGTTGCCGTCTTGGATTCGGGTTTCACTCTGTCACAAGTGCCACGTAAGATGGCTGATGCGATTTACGGACGTGTGCAGGGCGCCAACTACAGCGTGGAGGATGGTCTTTGGATGGTGCCCTGTGACCAGCAGCTAAACATCACCTTCCTTTTCGGTGGTGTCAAGATGTTTGTGCACCCCCTCGATGTTGTCAGTGGTGACTTCCACACGGGTAACTTTTGCCCCGGCGCGGTTAGTATTCTGCGCTGAGCATGTAGCATTGTCAAGTCATTGATGAACATTTCACCATAGTACCAACCCATTTCGACTGCCTTCAGTTTGCTTGGAGAATATGACATGATTCTCGGCATGTCCTTCCGTGAGCGCCCTTTGGTTATTATGGTCGCGCAGTGACTTCATGCTTTATTCCCCTTTGCCGTGTAGTGCGCAACGTTTATGCACTCTTTGATTACGGGAATTACATCGAAGCTTCGTCCAACGATCGCGGCGATCCCTACATCCAGCTACTTCCTCTTACCGACCCCATCATTGCGCACACCGACTTTGTCAACGCCCGTCTGAACGGTACGGACACGACTGGCTCTGCCTCGAAGGCGCTCCTCCCCGCCTCGCAGGAATCACACTCCCCCGTCTCGGCCAAGGAGAAGAAACAGCACGTCGTCGGCGCCGTAACACGCAACTGGCAGTACATCCTCGCCGGATGTATCCTCTTCGTGCTCTCCGTCGCAGGCTGCTGCATATACGCATGCTGCTGTCGCAAGCGCCGCAAGAGCGCTCGCGCATTCGGCCAGAACCCGTATCAGTCGATTCAAGAGCCGCCGCCACCAATGCACCTGAAGCCCATGAACAGTGGGGCACAGTACGCCGACCCGTATCATTCTCGTGGGTAGTAGAGGGGGTCCTGGGACGTCTAGGTGGGAATAGACTTATGGGCGTCTCCGGGAGGCGAGGATGCCGCAAGGTGGTTAGCTGGCCTGATCAACGTGCATATTTCATCATTTGCTCGTATATACTCACGATCCCATTGCCATTGACATCGGATTTTCGCTGTTTTTATCACCGGATACACTATAATTATATCTTCACTTCTTTCGGACATGCTTGAGGCCTGAAATTTCCTGAAAGTCGAAGCCAGAGTGACAATTCAATTGTCCATCAAATCACGTTTCCTTCCTGTCCGGGCCGTCCAGGGCTGTGGCTGCTTCCCCTCCTCTATCAGGCTCCTCGACCTAGTACAATAGTACAACCTATGATATTAACTAATACCGAAAGTGCTGTGCTGTGTAGCGCTTGCCACTGATGTGAAAACATGAAGCTTATTGGGGAACTACTAGTACACCGAGGTGTGGACACAATCACGCCTGCTCCCGTAGCCCGGCGGCTCTGACAGACAGCCTCCAAGTCCTTGGCACCCCAACGGGCCCCGGGAGGCCACACCTAGCGCGGAACACCGTCGACGCGGTGGCAATAACCTCACGTCAGATCCGCCCGCAGGTGGCGCCCTCGCTTTCGGATTGCTCTGCAAGCTCGCCATCGGGTTAAAGGGGGGGAGCGAGGCGGTGTACCGTGAGATGAGACGATGGCGGCAAATCCGTCGGCATACGCGCGGATCGCATACAAGAGGTACGAGTACGCGCTCGAATCTGCACTGGTATGTACTGGTGGGACTACCCGGAGAAAATTGAACAAAATGAAATTCTTTGGAACATGAACCTCGCCGTGATCTCGTCGACGGTTCTTAGGCGGGGAGCACGTCGTACGTTGTTGTTTTTTTTTCGCTGCAATGACAGCGGCAAGAGTACCATGGCTGTCCGTCTGAATAATTAAAGCGCTACGCGCAAGACGGACGTTAACCGATGGTGGACGTTTCCGATAAAATCCTTGAGACAGCGACTAGTTGCGATGGGATCAGCTGTTTGCGCTACTGGACACAGGAATGAATTAATCTGTGTATTTCTTGAGACTGGATAAGGCGTGATCCGAGCAATGACTGCCTGGAACGTCACGGAATCATAGCCGGCAATAGGCTCTGGGGATGTGGGTAGAGGCAAAGCACCGTATCAGAATCCAACCCGACTCGGAGCGCCCACCGCCTATATCAGAATTACAAACCAATGGGTGCGATAGACGGCTCAGAAAAAGGGTTTTTACTTTGGTGAGAACGAATTGCTGTACACCTACGGGAAACATAGTAGTGTGGCTTCGTTACCGTAGTCCTGGCTTTTGGCATGTTGAGGTCTTGGACGCGAGCAAAGATCTTCCACGCAACGATCGGTGTTACATAGCAACGACGATGAGTTGATCGATCTCTTCCCAAAGACCAAAAAATGGGCTTGTCGGTCGAGGGCGTGGGGAGTTGGCTGATGTGGACTGTCTCTCTAGTTGGCAGCGACGTAGTCAGCATCTAGCTGAATCCATGATGATCTCTCCACTTATGTCCCGTTCAGCTGCTGGTGAAACGAAAAGGTACTTTTCATTAGACAGAACAACTCGGATGGAGGATTTGTTGGTGAGCGTTCCGAGAGCGACGTAAGCGTCGATAAAGGGGCACAAGGACGGACCACCACCCAAAACGAAGTCCCCTATATGAGGAACTTGAAGACGAGAGCAGAGCCCGTGGGTCCAGCAATACAAGTAAGTAACATGGATTTCGAGTGCTTGGGCCAAAGATTACCAAGTCTGCCTAGGATAGAATAATCGCATAGGAACATGGTCGGAGAATAAAGGATATTATACCACTGCGCCATGACTCTAAGCACCATTGGGGCCAATAATTCTCCTGAAGGTGAAACACCTCTGTATGAGACTTCTTCCTCAATGTGCCTTTGAGAGGTCGAGGACGAGGCCAAGTAGCCCAAGTGAATGAAGAAGTGGAATGAGACGCGTGAGAGTGGGGAGCACGACCCGCGTGAAATGGCTCAAAGTGATTGCCGCAGTGAAGCGTCCCGTCGGGTTGTAAGAAAGGCAGGTCATAACTTGAGCGGATTTTTTTTTGACAAACCTCAGCATTGGCCCCTCGACTCGGAGCTGAGTCCTTCAGGCCCGACGATCACCGGGCCGGTTCGCTGAGCGAGCGTAAACAGTAAACAGGTTTCGGACACCAACTAGTACTGTATGATCGTCCCCCCCATGCCCAACTTCATGACCTTAAACTATCATAAAGCCTCGCCTGCCTGGAAGCGGGCAGGCATCTACCCACTACCATCGCAAATACACCCAATCATGACTATGATCCACTTACGGCGCCCCCTACGAGCACAACTCTGGGTGTTAGGTCCAGCAGTAGCGCCCTTCAGCTTTTAAAAAGGATGTTTCCAACTTTTTTCCGTATAGTGAGTTGAAATGTTCCTTCGTATCTTAGTTTGCACTGAAACCCAATACTCCAGATCGGACGAAGGTATCTCTCTTCGAGCTAACAGTGATATCTGATACTCCGCGCCCGTGCTATTACCCCGTGGTCATATCGGGAACGCCGCTTTGTTGCCCCCTCACTTCACCTTCAGCAAGTCCTCAGAGAGATCTAGGATAGTCTGGAAAAATGGGCCCGACACGCTAATACCTGGACCAACGGGGGATATTCATCCCACGTAAACACGCCGCTTTAATTGGCTGTGCCAGTGGCGCAAGGCGTGTGAAGGGGATCTAATTCAACAGATTCAAATCTGAGGATGGAGATTGAATCTGGCTCATTGGCACCTGTGTGCGTTTGCGGAAAACCAGTAAACTGGCTCATTGGTTCACCTCGCCGTACGCCAGCCCGGGCACAAGCAGAAATTAAGGAATGGGGAGAATGTGTTGTATAACTGAGGAACTGATATAAACCACCCGAAATGATCAACCCCCCTCACCAGAAAAGAGACCTAATCACAGCTGTTCGCAACTTGCAAAGATCATACTCCAATGGTGAGCCCTACCCCTCGTATCCTCTGTGGAATATATAGTGATAATAGCCATTCTGTCCTATGTCACCTTCCAGGTACGTTTCCCGGTAGCAACTTCTCTGATCTAAGTCTCAACCTTGTAGTCCGCACCTTCGCGCCATCAGAGAACCCCGTATGAGAGGTTCAGTCGTATGGACATCAAAGAAAATTTCCCCGTAACCCAAGCCTCGGGTAGTTCATTCGCACAGGTGATTCCATTCTTGTCCAGGTTCCATTGCCTCACGCCTATTCACTTCCAACTTAGCCCACTACTGCTCCATGGGATGTACTCCCGCGTAATCTGCATCCTGGTCCAAATCTCCGCGGAATGCCCAAACCAGTGCAGCCCAGTGGTACTCATGTACAGAGTCACTGCCAGATGGGGGGTCAGTTGAATCCCGTCATGGTGCATACATATCCAGAGGTCGCATCAGCCAGGAGGTTCCCAGAGCATCAGCGACATGGGATGCCTATTGCCACCCACCACGGCCCCCCTGTCAATCAAACGGTGCTTTACCCACATCGTAGCGGGGAACCATATGGAATGTCAATCCTCCCGAATCATTGCGTACGTTGACGCCCACGTGTGATGTGTTGATTTACCAAATCTCCTCTTAGACATCCGTTGTTCATAGGTCAGATTGCCTCTGCCAACGGTTGGCAACAAATCCCCACGCGGCACAGCCGTCCCATCAACGGATGCCTGATCGGCATTCATTTACAGCCCATTCAACATCCAATGACATCGGTGTCTATAACCGCCAACGATACTGGCAGGGGACCATGCTGCCACAAAGTTCACCCGCTCATAAGGTATTGTTCTCTCTTAGATGCACTCACATCCGACATCCACCTATTTTATTGTTTACGTTCCGTAGGAGCTTTCAACCCTTGCCGGCGTTACACTCCCGCCGTCACACCCCACCCCGGTCGGGGTATTCGGACATGCACCCACCGGCTCCCCCGTGCAGAGGGAGACTGTATCAATGGGAAACCCGTCTGTGACAGGGCTCTGTCCAGTCCCTTCGTGCCAAAAGAGTTGTAGTCGGCAGCAAGAGTTGGAACGACATGTCCGAGGACACTTACCCCACTTCTTGTGCTGTCCGCATCAAAGCTGTGCCTGGAGAGGGAACCGCCATTACATCCTGCAGGATCACTTGCGAAAGAAGCACGGGGGTATCCCGACTCCCGAGCCAGGGGAAGATACCATTTATGATCCAAAGGGTTTGGTCAAGCAACTCATCAACGGGGAGATTGACATGGAGCAGGCTAACCGTGCGGCAAACTCGATGGTACGAAGAAGGGCAGTGGAATTGGGCAAACGTGGCATATGGGGCTGTGAAGGAGATTGAACTCGGGTAGACGGATCAATGCCCTGGTTTCTGAATTACTGTATGCCATAGTAGGTCTCTCTTCGCACGAGTACAGCTTACGAAAGGGTCTTCGGAGTAACTCTGTAGTGTAGATAATACGCACAAAGCGGATTTAGGACTTTGTATCGCGAGGGACCGTAAAGAAAAGGTGTACCCGGATTCAGTGTGTTTGAGTGTAAACAGTGGCGATTCTATCTACGCTCGTCATCGAGCGTGTGCCTCCTGAACTCATGATTACTAGTAGGCAGGGGCACATCACTGTCAAGTCAACGTTTAAAGCCAACTTTGATTGCGTGAATCCTCTATAGGTGGATACAGTGTGACATGCTGTACATGGCTGGAACTAACTCATTATTAGCCCATGAACCTTCTCCATACATCCCCAAAAGAGGAGGTATAACGGTTCTAAACGTATTTAGTTTTACAGATGCAAGTCTCCTCGGCTATTCCATTGGCCAGTGGATAGCACTAAGGTGCTGGACATGATGCCGGATGGCCTTCACGTTTTGTAACCTTGTCGATGAAAATAGGAAAGGAGCACCGGTAGAGACATCGACCCGTGAAAACGCGTGGGATAAGGGTTTTACGACCAGTTTATGTCATTTGAACCTAATTTACAACACTACAGGTTGGAGGGAAACGTGATAGGGACTGATCCGAAGGCTAGCCACCTTGGACCTGTTCAGGGAGTGTGAGGGCGAGGGGGACAGGGAGAATGCGAGTGTGGAGGCGGAGGTGAGGGAAGGAGTTGGAGGGGGTGAGAGATCTGGTCCGAAGGCCAGCGCCTTGACAGGCGTCTAGAAAAGGGATTGGGAGACTGGGAAAGAGAGGGGGAGGGGAAGGGGAGAGAAGGGAAGGGGATGGAGAGAGAAGGGGAAGGGGCTCGAGGGGAGGCGGGTGAGAGAGGGAGGGGAGGAGATCTCAGAGGGGAGGGGATGGGGGAGGAGAGAGAGATAGATCTGGGAATCTGAAGGCTGGCGCCTTGAAGCTGTCCTATCCTAGGGAGGAGCATCTGAAGATCTGAAGGCTAGCGCCTCGAAACTGTTCTGGGAACGGGACTGATCTGACGATCTGGAGGCTCGCCATACAGCCATGTAGGCAGTGAAGCCGTGGGAGGCCAGAGAGGCTCGCCATTACGGGATTGCGTGATTGAGCGAACGAAAACCGAAAATGGAAGAGCATATACAGTAGTAAGTTAGGCCGCTCTTGGGCCGACCCGTGTGGAAACGCCACTGGAAATTGCGCCAGTGGGAGGCATGGAGGGAAAGGCGCCAACAATCCATGGGCTTCCCCACTGGCGCAGCGCCAGGTCCAACGGCACACCTCACTGGCATCAGGACATTTTTTCCCCGCTACTGTTGTAGTACGCATCAGATCCTAGAACTGGCAACCGGCGGGCACTGTTGCGGGCACCCCAACAGTCGCACATGTATACGGTAGAACCGTACCCTGGCCCGCGTCTATTAGTCTGGCCTGAGGATAGGTTATGATGAGCGTGTAGTCTCAGGACTGCATCACGGCATCACGGGTCCGACCATCTCGCGGCACGTGTTGGTCTGAGTCACGGACCTTACGACCTATCAGGCAGGAGCGTCTGCCGCCCGTGGTCGACAGCACCACTGGCAACTCCCAAGTACAGCCCAAGTAATTTGCTGGCCATATGGGGCTATCTGGAGGGGAAAACACTGTCCTCGATCAAAGGATGCCGGTTCTCCAGCGAGAAACAGACTACTAGTAGGATGGTGCGGCACTTGTCATGAATGTCATCCTCGGGCTAGGCGCTGATAACAGCCGGAGTACCATCATGTTTCCATAGTTGCTGCGCCACTTCCCACTCACGTTATACGCACTGAACAGGCACAAGAGGAGTCCAAGGGACAGGCGAGGTGAGGGATTCGAGAGCACTCCCGGGCCACCCTGATTCCTGAATAACAAAATGTTTTGGATGATTACTAGTATGATCCCCAGAAGGAGACTTCCGAGTCCGAGTCGAAACGCGGTTTTTCCCGGCTGCGATTTCAAACCCCTCAAGCTGTTCACCTGCATACGTGAGTGTGAAAGAAAGCTGGTACAGTAAATACTTCACGGGAAAATCACAGGATGATCCGCTTGTAATGAAATGGCGGCTAATCATATTGTCCGATGATCGTCCCGAGGGTACAGCAATTCTTTGATGATTCGAATCGAATGACGCTGTCGGTAGAGAATGTTCGTAGATGGAGATACTGTAGCGCCTCGGGCTAGTATAGCAACTTTCTATTGCGGCAACCCCGGGAGACTACGTGCCAGTGAGGGCCTTTGCCGGACTCGCGCCTGTTCTTTCCTCGAGCCTGAGGGAATGTGTCAATACTTTCCGCACAATTGACAAAAACCACAAAATTGGCAATTTAAACTAACCACGCCACTACATCAGGTCAGGACTCTTCGTGCTATTTATACCGCCATCCTGTGGAATCTCTCCTAGGATTCGGTGCATTCAATCCAGAGTCGCGGCGACGGGCCTGACCCACGATAGTAAAGTGTAAAATATTAATAAATAAATAAATAAAAAGAGCCAAGAAAACGATTTACGACATAGCCGCAGGCACCGCACACAGCACGTAAAAGCGAAAACTAGAGTTGCACTCTTTCATAAAGTGATGGCGGAATGTGGCTGGCACCGAGGTCACCAAGTGCGCGCCCAATAACGAGGGTAAGGCTAGGGCCGATGTGTCGGAAGTAACGATCAAACAGACTTCGCCAAGAAACAGACAAGCTGTAGGAGAATGATCGACGCTCAGTCTTTGGGGAAAAAGACTGTATTGTGTATGTAACCTGTAGGTGAATGATCGACGCTAGATACATAGTTAACACAATGTAAGGGTGAGCGTAAATGAGTGTTTACTGACCTCAGTCTTTGGGGGAAAAGACTGAGGTGCTACAGCTACGTATCGTACTATAAGTGTCCATAATGAGGGTGAGGTCCGAGCTAGGACAGTTATGTACTGGAGCGAGACAAAGGGAATGATTGGTCTAAAGTAGTTCCGGTGCTAGTATCTGTGCTGCCAGTGTGGGCCATGTGTGCTTAACGGGCCATGGTTCCCACGCTGCCAGAGTTGGCACACCGTAGCGTGTGGCTGCACCTCCAACACAAGCGTCCCAGCAACCACATTTTCGAGCTCGCTAATACATGATGCCGAATGGAGGAAGCACAGAAGAAACGTAACCATGAGATGCATGTTAATGGATGGCAAAACAAGCGGGATTGAAACATTTGAATAAGCTTGAAATTTCCAAGTACACTAGCACCCGGACACTGGTGACATTCCGAATTGCAGCCGCTGATAGTAGTGGCACTTGGGAACCGAGTAAGATGTCGGAGATTTCTACAGTGTGCATATTGTAGATGTTAAAGCCGGTGGCAGATATGATAGCGCGAGTATACATAGTAATAGCAATAGCGATTGGAATATCAATACTTGCAAGATACCTGAATTAAAGTCGTGCGACATAAGACATAAACGGACATCATTGACCGTGGCCTTCGCAATCAGGGTTGTCCGTAGAAGGATCTGTGACAAGACGAATCGGATGAGAATGCTGATGGACATAGAACGGGGACATGTGTTGATTTGATGGGGCAAGATACATCGTAATCAAATCCTGCAACGCGAGAGACCTTGTTAGCGCCGACGCCCTTCTTGCCTATCGAAACATGTAGACATTTTAACGCACCCGAACCTGCAGCCGGCTCATGCCAAATTGTCCCACTGTGATGTTGGAATTCGGGTGCACCTCGCCTTCATAGTCGAGTGTGCCAAGTCCGTCATCCAAGGGCTGTGAGCGTAACAGAGACGGCAGTGAAGCACCAGGAGGAAGCGCGCGCAGAGTGCCCTCCCCGATTGAAAATTTACGCATTGAAAGTTGGCCCCTGAGAATAAATGTGACCTGGCGTAGCAGATACACGCGCACAATCGGTCGGGTGGTGGTATCAGACGCCGTACTCCTCGAACGCTTGAGTTTTGTGTCAGCCGGAATGGAGGGACTCAAGAACGCCTGTAGCGACTTGGACGGCGCAATGAGCTGCAGGTAGAAGGGTATTGTATCGGTGAATGCGAATGTTTGGACAATTGGGATGAACAACTATTGGGTTCAACAAAGGATCAAAATTATTGTAGTCAGTCAGGTACGATTCCCATTTGACAAGGCCCGCAAGGGTTGTCCGCTTACATGACAATCAATCGGCTCAGTGTTTGTCTTGACTCTCATGGGCATCGTGCTGGTTATTTGGAACCACTCTTCGGGTGAAGACTTCACCGTGGAGAGGAATGGAAACGGTGATGGAATGATGGGTTGTGGAGGTCGTGTTCGGGGCCGATAAACGAAGGGGATAGTCAACCTATTGGGCTAGGTCAGATATTGTTAAACCCAAAGAAGAAAGGCGGATACGGATGGACGTCAGACGTCAGCGCCCACTCACTTTTTTGGAGGTTTCCAAAGCGCCAACTTGCACCCTTTGCGAGCAACAATAACCTTGATAAGGTAGCTGCATTGTGCGCGAATATCCGTAGAATCGGTGTGCGCGATATCGTACGTGGGCAGGAGCGGGCGCAAGTGTCCGTTATCCATGAACACATCAGGCAGAACGAACTCGAAGGGGAACATGCTCGGGCACGTCCCGCCGCCGCCATTGGACCTCCAGACATCATGGCAGACGTGGAAGAACGAGTAGTCCGCGCTCCCGCCTTCCAAACTGGCTAGACGCAATCGACCCTCCACCTAGTACATACACAGAACACATGACGAATTTTTTAGAAATCCGATTAGAAACGTGATGATGGCAAGGATGCGAGCGCCTACTCTGATATGGACAGAGTGCACGTCTTGTGTGCGGCTGAGGCTGATGTCGCCGCCGACCGTATTGTTACGACCATAGGAAGGCTGTGCGGCGTCTTCCTCCTGATCTCGCAGGGCGATGGTGATGAGGCTGTTGCTCCGCACGAAGACGCCAGTGGGCCTCGGTCTCCGCGAGCGTGCGGTGGCGGCGAGGATCTGCTCCGATGGCCCAGGAGAGACGGAATAAGTGGGAGCGGCCGCAGACGGTGAGTACGCGGGTGGATCGTGTGTCGTTTTATTCGGGCAGAGCGGCAGAAAAGGGAAGGGCATTGCAGATGCAGGAGAGAGGAAAGACATGGCGGGGAAAGGGGGCGCGTAATTGCCGTACTAGTGGCATTATATGAAGTGGGTGCCGAGTACGGAGACGGAGACAAAACGAGTTAACCCCTAAGTGCTAAGTGCCCCCGCCGCGAATATGTGATATGGACAAAGTGCCGCAAAAAGAAAAGACAAAGACCCTATCGGTCTCGAGGCCTCGACGACGCGAGAATCGGACGAGAACTAGAACGTCGTCACGGTGTCATCTTTCGGATCGTCTTCCGGAGTCTGTTCCTGGAGACCCAACCACTCCCAAGTCAGGCTGCACTGTCAAAAAAGTAAGAAATGAAATATGATGACTAAGCGTAAGCGCTAGGATTCAGGAGTGAGGCACCACCGCCGCCGTCGTGATGTCGCGTCGAAGCCGCAGCAAAGAAGCAAAACAAACAAAGTTATATACATACAGACATACAAAGCAAACCCTCGACCAACGGTACAGTATAGTCAGCGATGCAATTGAATGTTACGGAATTTCTAATCATCCTCGACACCACGGCGACCATTATACATTGACGCCCTTCGATCAAATCGGCTGACCGGTGACCCTCGAACGAGAAGATGGTCCCTCCTCCAGCACCGCC
Organism: Russula sp. MG48; assembly: GCA_003313725.1. Taxonomy (NCBI): domain Eukaryota; kingdom Fungi; phylum Basidiomycota; class Agaricomycetes; order Russulales; family Russulaceae; genus Russula; species Russula sp. MG48. Next base: position 7,409 of record QLOS01000852.1, on the reverse strand, counting down.
AGTGCTTCTTCAATCCGTCGCGCTCGATCCGCATCTCGGCGCTCCTCCCATTCCTCATCCCGGCTGATGAAGCTGATCGGGCGATCGCTACGCTCGCTTATGGTGCTCACACGACGACCTTGCTCGTGTTCCCTCGCTTGCATGCGCAGATTGTCGCTCAGGAAACCGGCGAGGATTAAAGTACTTCCGCGGGTTTTGCCATATGCAGGTGGGGGAGGCTGTGCGATCTCTGCGTCCTCGACGTCCCCTGTGCCCACGCCACCGGCTACGAGGGCGGCCGCATAGGTTGGCAACGACGGCCTGCTCCATGGTGCCATCGGCATTGCGGAGTTGTTGGCCGCCGGGTACGCACGTCCTCGCGAAGTTGGCAACATTTCGCCTGGATGCGTGAATGCGTAACGTTCGGCGCGGACACGAAAGATACGACGCTCGATAAAGACGAGTTGTACTATTGCCACGACCGTGAAGGCGACATGGATGAAGACGTTGGAAGAACCGGTCTGAGGTGGTGATGATGATTGGTCGTCGAATGTGTCTGAAGGGATAGACATAGCCTCGGACATGCGGTGAATGGCCATAGCTGCGAAAGCCCATCCTATGATAGTCCCTACTAAAAATAGCAATTGGAGAATAAGTAATGAGAGGGTGGTGGACTGCACGCCCAAAAATTTTGGTAGTCTCCTGTGCGAAAGTTTCCCGACGCTGATCGTAGAGGAGCTGTCGGAGGGAGTGGGTGAAGTCCCGGAACGTGGGGGGGTGCTATTGATAGGGTCTGAGGACGGTGACGAAGGGGGGCGATCCGCAGGATGACGTTCAGGCAGGGATTCGTCTTGACGTTGCACCTGGAGTTGCTCGTGGACTCCTTCTACGAAGCCGATCTCTCCACGTTTGGATGGCAAGGGGAGCGCCTGCGGCCTAGATACCTGAGACGGTGTCGTGAAGGAGCTGGAGGCCACCTGACTAGTCGAGGCCATTATTGACGTCGGTGAAATAAATGAATGAAGAGGGGAAATGGGGTGGGCTTGCAGCTTGCACCTGGCAAGAAGTTAGAGAAGAGATGCCAGCATCAAGTGAGGGGAGGAGGACAGGATAAAGGTAGAAGAAGAATAAGAGAGCGTGTGTCGTTGGTAACGGTCATCATTGTTGTGTGGCTGAGGCTCGGCACGAGCTCAGCTAGCGATCAAGGGTTAGGGTTACCTAAACGGGTACTCTAATTATCGACTTCGGCATTCCTGGGAATAATCATCCCAAGATCAACAACGGCGTAAAATGTAAACGTCTTCATCTCTGGTATCTTCTCCTTGCGTGAGGGCGTGGTCCGCATATCGTCCTCAGCGAGTGGGTCGTCAGACCGGTACGTGTAAGAAACGAGCATATTAAACTGCAAGGGGCGAGGGACGAGGGACTCGGCGTCAAAATCCAGTTGTAACCACGCTGATACTCCATCAGACCACCCACCTTGGCTGAACCCCTGGCATCCCTGCCGATCACGACCTCGCCGCCAACGATGGTGATATTGGCGCGCCTCTCCAGCACGCCAACCGACTTCCCCTTCCCACCAGCCCCTCCACGTTCACGATCCAGTCCCAACTCATCGTCCTCCCCCCCGAACATATCTTCATCATCCTCGAACTCCCATGCCTCCGCAAACGCTGCGACGGGGAACGACTGCGGCAGCGAGACCGCGAACGGCGGCCGTCGCCCCTTTTCTGGGCTGCCAGTTGGCGCCGAGGAAGACGGTGGAGGCACGGGTCGCTGCACCGCCAGTCGTACCTGGATGGGATCGTACAGCGGATTCGTCAATGCGAGCTGGAACGGGTATGTGCCACCCGCGTGCAGACCACTGGCTCCGCTGCTGTCCTCGACGTCGGCCTGTCGACTGCCCGCCGCCCGCTGCCGAGTCGGGTCCTGACTTGGAGGGAAGGAGACCGCCATCGCAGGCAAGTAGTTCGCCGCGACGAGCTTGATCTTGAAACGAACCGACTGGGGTTTCTGTTCTGGTTTGATGAGGATATGACGACATGTCGGACATCGCTTCGTCTTTTTCGAATGTAGAGGTATTCGTAAGGGCTTCAGATCGCTGCTCTCTCTGCAATAAACGCGCATGCCCAATCTCGAGAAGGGAACCATACCTAGAACGCAGCGTCGTCGTCCAGCTGTTTGCCCATCGTTGGCTGAGTGCCGCAACCTGCGTCACTTCCTCCAATCGACGCATGAAATCCACGTTAGCGGCGTCCTTTGTGCCTGCAACCCCAACGCGGCTGCGGTACTCAGCAATCTCGTCCCGCGTGCCCTTGTCTCGTCGCCCGCGCGGAGCAGGGGTGTACTTTCCGACACCAGGGATGTCGCGTGCCAAGGCAGAGGACGCTGCGGCTGTGATGGGGTTGACGTGCGGGGTGTGTGAGTGTGCTGCGTGGGAATGGCCCGTGAGGCCGGAGGAAGAGGATGCACGTAGGAAAGGCTCAAAGTGCTCCTTGAGACGCTCGAATTCGAGCGAGTCAGGCGCCGAGTCCTCAAACTTCTGCAATTGTGCTGTGCGGAAGCCCCGTCAGCGGGGTGCTTGGTGCAACGCAACTATGAGAACGACTTACCAGCGAGACCGGTTGGCTTTTCGAATGTTATGTCTACCTCCGCCGAGTCCCATCTGCAGTAGTTGCAGTACAGGTAAAAGGGAGGTTCACCGACTACAGTCGAGTTAATGGCAAGGGATCCCTCGTCGTCCGCGTCTGGCGGGTCTGAGGGTACGACGGAAAGCGTGTTTCGACAATTTGGACACATGAAGCAATTCCGCGCACATCTATAGGGAGAATGTCTCGAGACCCACGATCCCGGGCTTGCAAGGTTGGCACGGACCTATTTTTCTCTGCGCGTACACTCGCGCTGGGTACTTCAAAGAGACAGTTCGGGCAGTAATAGCCAGAAACTTCAACGGAAACACAACGATTGCAGCGGACGGCGTCGCATTCTTCGCAGAAAAAGAGCTCGTGGAGAGGGTGGAAGCAGTACGAAGAAGATGGTGCATTTGGGGGCGGGGGGACAGTGTCGGTGGATAGACAAGCACAGTGGTAAAATACGGTTGGCGTCATTGTGCTCGTTGCTAGTGTGGATGTGTGCTTGGTCCAGTGTGAATAGGCGTGTGAGTCGGGGCCAAGCCGCCAAGTTACCCACTCTTATCGATGTGAAGAGCCCTGTCAATGGAGCGCGAGTGGCACCGTTCCCGTGGGACGTCTTATTTCACCCAAAGCACAATAACAGTGGAGCGAGTTGGTGGAAAATATTTGTGCTGTACGCCAATCCACCAATCAATCAATCCAATCCGGCCTAACTTAACTCGTGCGCGTACCACGGATCACATGATCGCTTGCAGCCTGTACTGTGTACTGGTACGTACTGGACAGTGGACACACACAGATAGTAAGATGGAGGCCACAGCGCCACAACCGACTTATGATCGACTTCTGGCCTCCGCCCGTCGCGACTTCCCTGGCCTGTGACTTTTCCCTCCCCGACCCCGACCCCTGCCCCGCGCGCTCCCACCTCTCCGCGAAGAAGACCCGTCTAAGTCGTCCGTCGACGAGCGTGTATTTTGTTTAACCCTCTTGCCATGGCCACCGAACCCGAATTTCTTGTCACGCGCATGTCGCGGCAAGCTACCACTCTTGCCTCCTCGCGCGCGTTTCGCCGGCCTATCCGCGATCGCGTCCTCCACCGCGATATCAAACGCGTCATCACCCACTTTTGCATTGTCCAGCGCCCCTTTGTGCTCTGCATCATAAAACCGGTTAGAACATGCCAGAGGGAGGAAGGAGGGGGAGAGAGACGCACTGCGCTTAAGCCCCTTAAGTCGTTCCTCCATATCCTTTTTGCTGCGCTCGCGCTCCTTGAGTTTCTCGAGCTGCACCTGCTTGCCAACCTTCTTGCCTTCGCGCTCGCGCCGGCGCGCCTCGCTCTTTGCAATGCCTGTGCTCTCGTCAAGGAGGCGCTGTCGTATGCGCTCCATGTGCGCATCCGTCTTGACCATTTCTGCGAAAAAGTCGTCCGGTCGCGTAAAGGGGAGACCGTGTTTTGTGGCAAGGGCGCGGGCGGCTTTTGCGCCATGCAAGGCTTGCTTGTAGCTACGTTAGGAAGGACAATCAATCGGTGTAATGGTCAGATATGATGGAGAGAAAGCCCACAATGCGAGTTCACGGTTCAAGTCATCATTCACGTCGACGTCAATCGTTTCGGAGAACGAGACTGCTAGCGTTTCGGTCCACGGAAGTGATGGGTCCAGTTTGATGGTGTCCCGTATGCGCTCGAGCGCGATCTACCCATAAAATATAGTATTAGCTAGCAAGCAAAGAGAGGGAAGGGGGGGACGCGCCTTGTTGTCTACCTCAATTTTTCTTTGCGGAATCGCATCTTGATCAACGGAGTCGACATCCTCGTCGTCCAACGCGATTTCCTCTCCTTCTCTGCTACTCCCTTCTTCCTCCACTTGCTCCGCATCGTTTTCCTCACCGTCGCTGCTACCCTCGTCTTCCTCACCGCTTTCCTCTTCACCAACCGCAGAGCCAGTCAGCATGCGTAGTTGCGCTCGATCAAACTCGTCGAGACCGTCTTCCCCTAAGGCATTCATAAGTTTTTCCAATCCTTCCTCGTCAACCCCACTGTCTTCGTCGTCGTTAGTTTCTTCTTCTTCACTTGCGTCAGACTCATCCGGGGGTGGTGGTTCGACAACCTCCACTGGTCTTTTTGACGTTTCCTTTAATTTTCCTTTTAATTTTTCTGTCCTTGGATTGAAATCCGATTTTTTTGAGGTGATCTTCTGGCCTGGCATGATTCCAAAGAGTACGATCAAGCGGAGGGAGTAGAGGAGATAAAAATATATAGAAAATAGAAATTTCCTAATGGGTGCACCTGTAGCCGGGCCAAGCGAGCGAGCCGTCTTGGTCGGTCTCACTTCGCCATCCGACTGACATGGCAGCCACCTCCATTCGTCCTTTTCTTCCACTTCCACCCTCATCATAACATACCTCTCCTCCCGTGTTGCCTAGGATATGCTCATCACCCTCATCCTAGCCGGCGCTCTATGCACCCACAATGTCTTCGCGTTGTCCATCGGCAGCCGCGGCGCGCAGGCGGTCCTACCAGAGAACAATCGTCCCACTTCCCCTCCCGATGCCTGGGAAGACGTGGACATCTCTGAGGGATGGGCTGACCCACGCATCAACAGTGGCCGCTTCCTTGACGTTAGTCCCTCGCCTGTCACCCTCACGAGCGCAGGCCACTGCTGACGCGGCTCGGCTTTCCGCAGTACACAGCGCCGCTCCTCGGCGAGCCACTCAACGTGATCATCTCGGGGCGGTCCGACCCCATCGTGCTCACCGAAGAAGGCTTCCGCGAATATACAAAGTAACCGCCCTCTCCTCGTCCCCCCCCCCCTCCCCTCACTTTTTTTTTTCTTACGCGATTGTGTCTTTGCCTTGCGGCTTGCAGCTCGATCGGATACTCGAACGAGTGCTTGGGTCTGCACATTGGCAACATCCACGAGGCAGATCTAGGCGACGGGAATGGCCGGACACCCGAGCTGTACCTCGCCAGGCAGGCTTACTTCCCCGTGTGGGGGACATGCTGGGAGAGCGTCGCCGGGGGCCACCACTTTCGCGCCTGGCGACAGAATGGCACGCACGCCGCAAGCGGGGCGTGGTTTATCGGGTATGCACACGCACTCCCGTCCCTCTTCACCCGTCACTTGCGCTCTGACGATGTGTGACGTGATTAGAGCATCGAAAGAGGAAGCTTCGCAGAAGCGGCACAAGATCGTCAAGGACGGATACAATCTCGGCCGTGACTGGTTCGTCGAGCGCGCCCTGGCCGGTAGCCACTGGAAGGGTCGTAATATTTGGTGGCGTGCTAAAGTCCAGTGGCGCAAGGGCCTGCTCGAACCCGGCAGTCTGGGTACGTGGACTTGGGTTTGGCCCCCTTCTTGGTACGGGGTTTTTCTTACCTGGCTTTGGCATCGCCGCATACACCAGGCGTCAATCATGGCATCGCACAGGACGGGCGTGTCGCCATCCTCACCGTCTTACGTGTCTAGCCTCCCCCCGCCCTCCCCCGGGGCATCACAAACTGATAGTACAAGTGACTCGTCACGACTATTCACGACTACTCCACACGAACGCTGCGTTCAAACAATCGGGGCGTAGCGTAACCAAATTTTGATTCCATCATGCCAAGCTGGAGCGGTGTGCGGACCTTATCCGGCTGGAACTATGTATGTAGGACTTCTTGATTGCACTTCTTGATGATCGGACTCGAGACATGTGAAGATTGTTTTCTAGACCCAATTTTATTAGAAGATTATATCCTGTATCTGTGCATATCCCTCTGTAACTTATACATGAATAACATGGCAGGATCCATCCTAGTTTGAGACATGTCTTCTGTGTGGATGAGCGAGGCGAATCAAGGTGGCTAGCAAGTTTTTCGGGGGCAATCCGTTATCCGGACAGATCGAAAGATCGAATCCACGTCACCAGTTCCCAGGCGGGTCGCAACAGGACACCGGTGTGCTTTGGCAAGACAAATAATAATATGGCTTTGAAGGTAATCGTCTATCTAGAACCCAGGGGGGTCATCTACACTATGCAGATCTTTCCTATTAGCTGGAGGCACTTGGAACCCCACCTATTCGGTTCCACTTGCCTCTAGTCTTACAGAGGTATAGTGCATGGGGGTGGAATCATCGCGCCTACGCGATGGATATACTGCGATCCAAGTCCAGGTATACCTATACCTTGCACGTTATCTCCGCCCCCACCATGGCGATGGCGGCGCCCAGGGCCCAACCAAGCTCCGTCCCGTCGATGCGCTTTCCGATCTCGACCGCGCGCCCGTCGTCAAACTCGTACCCCAGCCGCAGCAGGGTGTACATGAACGTGAGATCGAGGCAGTATTCGGGGCGGCCTGCGAGCTCCTCCAGCGCCAGTTGATTGCCGGCCCAGCGCTCTTCCCATGATGGTTGTCCGAGGCATACGTCCGTCGCGAGGGAGGCGAGGGAGGCGATGGTTAGGGGAGGCGGGTCAGATGGCGAGAGCAAGGGGTTGATGCGGTCGTAAAAGTACGAGAGCAAGAGGATCCTGCCGTCCGGGAAGGTCTCCATGAGCGATGGCTGGTACACGCCGTCAAAAGAGCAAGGCTTGACTTCGCAGATGCTGCGAGACGTAAAATGTAAGATTAGCACGGACATCGTGTCTGGCCTAACTCAGACACTCACGCATCCTTTGCCATCACGAGCTGCATGACGCGGCTGCACGCCTCAAAGCTCCCGACGTCGGCGCCGACCATGGTGACATTCTTGGTCGTAGCGGGGGACCCTTCTACCTCGACTCCCACCACCCTCCTGGTCCCCCGCGCCAAGCAAGGAT
>QLOS01000845.1:21411-35492 GCA_003313725.1 Russula sp. MG48 | reverse complement strand
CCTGGCATGACAAGGGTGCCTAGCACTTGTGACACCAGTGACGTTAGTGACGCCAGGCACCTCTAGCAGGTGCCATCTTGCTGATGTCTTGTCTAGGTTTTGAAACTGGCGCCTGGCCGATTTGCCGAATTGGACGTCGATTTGGCAGGCCCGGTTTCGGTTTCGATACCGGAGCTGACGCTTCGCGGTTATGGCCGTGACTGAGACTTGACTTGATCGAGTAGATTTCAAAGTCGACACTCACTCCCACAGAGTCATAGCTCTGACTACCCAGAGCGCAATTACTCCCCTGGTGCCAAATGGATCAAGGGTCTCACCAGGGACCGTACAGGCCACTTTGCTCGCGGTCACTTCTCAGATGTCAACCTCTCTTCTGTCCTCTTCACCCGTCGATTGGACGATCCGAAGCTCATCGAACTCCAGAGGTGGAGCGCCCCCAGGATCAACAAACCAATCTTTGAGGAAGCTCTCAAGTAGAACGTCCAACCCGTCGAGACAAGCGAGTCTAGTGAGTGAGCGGTAATCTTCACATCATGCTCATCCCCGTCTCAAACGGGGGTACTTATTTATTATTTTATTATCTGTATCTGCCGGGCTCTCACAGAAGTGTGTAAAAGTCCAGCCACTGGTATAAAATCACCGTACACATCCCACCTGACTAGAAAGACCACGAACGCCTTTAGTGTACGTCCGTCTACGGGTTATGACCACCGTCGTATATTCGTAGTAAAGTTACAAGGGTGTATTACTTGTCCCGTGACTTCCTCATCATGTGATCGCTGACCTCCTTCCTCTGAGTCCAACGTCGGCCGATCTTTGGCCAGCACTACTTCGGGTTGCGCTTTGGACTGCGGAGCCGCGTTTCGTGGCTTCCAGATAGTTTCGAACTCACTGGCGCGCTGCTGCAGATCATCCACAGCACCGATATGGATTAATTTTTCACGCAAAAGCTAAGCTCGAGGGTATTACCTTTTTAAGAAGGTGAGAATTACGGTAGCTGATGCGCGAGGTTAGGAACAATATCAACATGTTTCCGCACTTCACATTTAACTGGGTCGACATTGACGGCATCCAGGTCCTGTGCCACATGACCCCTGCCGGTATGTTCCTACGATCCGACCCTGACCATCGTTCGTTCACTTACGCGTGCCTTAGACACTTACTACGACGCGCAGGTGACTGCAGGCGACATCAACAAGGCACTTACAGGCCATAACGTATTTGTGTCCTCCTACCTTTCCGTGTATATAGCGATTGTTGACGTTCACATACAGAACCTTGAATCGAGCTCGACTTGACTCGTCATTGGAAATGGCGATGGTGGTGGGGGTCCGCTCGCCAAGATGCTCGAGAATGTACACCTCTCCCTCCTGCCTTGCCTGTTACTGCCAGAATGTTCACTGCTAATGATGGACGTTGGCTTGGACAGCTCCGCTGCCTGCGGGGAACCGCGGACATGTCACGCGAGCTGTGTACACACGAATCGATCTATTGACGAATTTTTCAACCATCTGAAGACGAGTTCGGATGCGGGGCGCAAGCTGCCAAATTGAATAGTACACTTTGCGTACCTCCTTCTGGCTTACGGGTAGGCTAATCTTGTTGGTTGATAAGGCGTGGGGAGCTGTATCTCGAGGTACGTGTGAATGTTGATCGTGAGGACGGGTTATTTCATTCCGGGACGTATACATCGCATGTTGAGTGAGGTTACCACACTTCTTCGTCCTGGGAGAGAGCGTTGCAAGAATATTTTGATATGCTGAGTGCGTGACCAGGTTCCATGATCATCGGGGTGACTGTAAGTGCCACAGTAGATTTACGCATTACCCGCCGACCGACAGCTTAGACCTCGTTGGATGGTTTCGAAGGTAACCTCCCCTTGTCGTGTCTAAATGGATGCCTAGCACCGTGGTCCCATTTTTCCGATGAATTCGTTTTCAGAGCCATAGTCAACTGGCACGGGTGCCATGAGCTTTGGAGGTGTAAGCGACCAGGTTGTAGGCCATGACTGTGCAAGCTGATAGATTGCAGTCGAACTGCCACTCGATATGTATAGGGACGTTGCAACGTATGAAACGCCAGAGGGGCATGTCCAGCGCCCGGTGGACTAGGGATAACTTGAAAGAGGTCACATGATGGGGAAGTCACAACCAGTACGACGGGTCCTTGGGCCTCTCTCCACCGATGCACAAGAACACAACGTGGGATGCAGCCAAATTCAAAGTATGCGAGCACAAGGTGCGCACTTCCTGCCTCCCTATCAGCTCCGAGTATGAGATAGGCCATGTTGCCGTATGGGTCAAGTTCGCGGACGTTTGCGAATATGGCTATGGCGTGGCCATACTGTCCGAGTCCAAGTACAGGGCAATGTCCTGAGAATTTCGCTCCTGTGGTCGGCGACCGCCCCTGACGCCGAGCAAGATCAACGTGCTTGTTATCTACTCGATTCGAACTGGGTAGTGATTCAAGTTACACGTAGATATATCATAATCACAGGCAAGCACGAGTTTTCATGCGCTGTTTTTCTGCACAGGGATCACTTCCTCCATCGGACGTCCCCATCGCAGCATATTGATGATGGGTACGTCGCGGCAGTACGCTACATTCCAGACGGTGGCACGGTCCCCGCCACAGTGCTCTGTGTGCCATCATGCTACTCTGCAGGGACAACAATGTGTTTCTGGAGACCTTGAAGCGCGGGGTCTAGATGACATGGACGGCACCCGCACGATAGTATCGACTCTACGAGGCCTGCAGGATCAACGCCCGACAGAGTTGTCACGGCGTACGGGACGAATCGCTTGAGGATGACGCGGGCCGAATCACTCCCTCTTGAGAGGACCACGGGTGAGTGAGGCAAGCAGGCTGGGGAGCTGTTGCTCTGGCTCGCGTTCCGCGGCTTTGAGGTGAAAACAGTCGAGATTGTGCTGGCGAAGGATGGGTGAGGGGTGCCAAGGTTTGGCGCACAGGGTATTGCGTCATAGCCTCCCACCGTTGGTTATTCCAGGAACGTCGAGAGTTCCTTTTTCTTCCAGGTGTGTTCTGGTGTTGGGAGAGAAGGACAGTTGCTGAATATCTGTGGTGCAGCTAGGCAAGACTGAGGCGCTACAATTTCTGAGGATGACATATGTATATTATGCACTATCTTGCACATGGACGAATATGGCGGATGAAATGGCTGGTTAAGCAATCCATGATTAGCAGATGTTAAGCTTGAGAGGACTAAGATGAATTGACATGGGACGAGGTACCATTTCCAGACGGACGCAGATGAGATCTGTTCGGGGGACGATGGTGTGGTGTAGCAGAACACAGTGAATTGGGATGACGCTTAGTAAGCCTTATTACTAGCACACGATGCTGATGTAACATTCGAGGACTCGCCGAGTCGCCTCGGAATAAATCTCATGAGGATACGTTTCACTGGCATGTTGGAGGAGTCGCGCCCCCAAGGTGTCATCGTAGGGTTGAACCCAGGTTACTCTACGTGCAGTACAGGATCCACTATCTGTACCGCTTGTCTCGTATCTCCCTTGTCATGTCAACATTGTCCCCTTGCTCCTCCTTCCCTTGCCCTAATTTCAATGTCATGCCGGTCGCAACCGTATTCATTATAACAATTTTAACTGCATCTGGATGTCAATTGCAACCGGTTGTGGGACAATGTCCAACTGCCACAGCAGGTGGATCATCAGCACTCCGCACATCGCAGCGGGCCCATACTATAGTATCGACTACGTCACACTGCCCGTTTTCGACTAGGGCCCGGCGCGCATGTCCTCCACGCCTGGTGCCCTCCATGCAATCGAAATAAATAGGCCCAACGGTGGCTGGCTATTTGTGCAGAGAGATACTTTCATCTTTTATGGATAGTCCTGTCATTTACCACCGCGGGAGGGTGCAGAAGATGTCCCTCACGGCGATGGGGATGGCTACCAGGGGATTGTCGAAGCGCACGCTCGAGAAGTGGGGGTTCGACGCGTGCGGCTTGAAGGCGCAGTGCTTCCCTTTGCCCCCATTTGAGAACGAGAGATGGCACGCCTTCCTGGCAAATAGGATGATTTTCGTCCTCAGGAATCTCTGCACGAGTAATTGATTGGGCCACACGGCCATCTCCGCACCTTCCTCCCTAAGTTCTCAATCTGATCGAGATGGTGAGTGTTCTTGATCCATTTTTCCAAGACAAGGAGGACCTTGAATACGCGAAGCGTTCGCTAAAAGAACACAATGCCTCGTGAAACATGTCCAACCGAGATCATCCGACGGTTTATCTATGGTCCTTCACAGCTCACGAGTGCTTATACGGATACTTTGAGCAAGAAGGGACTTACACTGACAAGGTTAGCCCATCATCGACGCCCACCGGGAGAGCCTATTGCGTTCACAGAGACACGACCTTTAGCTTTAATATGCTGCCAGTGTTCCAAGAGGCAGAGTAGACCTATTTACGGTAAAGGATAAATCAACACAGCATCACGAGAAACCCAAAATTTATGAGCATACATTTTAACATTAACAACCAACAACCACAACCGCATGTGGACAACCGCCTCCACAAGCACGCACCAGGATACCCCCACTACACCAGACTCGCGTTGCCACCCGTTCGCCCAGCAGAGCCACTCTGATTTTGGCTCACTTGGTGTTGCACCTGCCGAGAGGCGAGGGCAGACATTTGCGTGGGTCACTGTGCCCGAAGAGGATAAATACCATGCACGCGGGGAGCGCACGTGCAGTGCCATGAAATGGACATTCGAATTTAAATTTGTCACAGAGGAGAGAAGGACGTTGTGGTCGGGTGCCGGTAGCAATTGCGGTGTATACGCGCGGTTCGCTTTCACTGCGTCGCTATTTGGACTTTCGGTATTTCCTGCTCCAAAGCAGTCTAATCCTGCCTTGTGCATGACCCCTAATGGCGAATAAGCACTTAATTGTAATAGTAATGGGTGAGTGAGGATATGCACACATCCGCCCACCCCATCAGCCACGCAAACACGAACTGGTGCGCGTTCAGCACGCCGAGTATGATATCAAGGATTTTCGCATCGTTTGTACATGCGACGGTTGTAGCCGGCACTGCAGTGGACGTACTGTGCCATGCGATGAGGTTGCGGTCAACGATTGCCGTACGTGTCCCTGCACCATTCGGACCGTGATGGCACGAATGCGAGCGTAGGATGAAAGGAAGGTTTGGTTCGTGACCTGTCCTGAACTCGCCATACTCTGGCCCTACAACACAAGATAATCAACTGCTCTCGTCAGCTAGCTACTACGGAAAGGAGACGTACAATTTGTTATCTTTTCGATATACACACCCACATCCCTCCCCAGGGTCGTTCCCGCCGGACTTGCGATCCTGTATCGTGCGGCCAAGACACTTGCAAGTTAGCCATGATGACCCCGGCTTGAGCGTGAGTACGAGCGGGTGCTGAAAAATCAACAGTGTCGATGTTGTATGTGTACGCGGGCTGTTAGTCCGAATAAGTCTGACTCGAGTGAGCGGCCTAGCAGGATTGTTGATGGTGTTAATAATTGTGCGGAATTGGGCTGTTACGTCGGCAAGTGTTGTGGTATTAGGCTCGAGAGAAGCAGGTGTTATGCTAGATGTACGTGTGAGGCTGAGTCTGAGAGAAGCGCATGACTTGAGAACGCACGGGGTGAGATAGTCGGGGATCGGACTCAGGGACTTGACAAGGTGGTCATATACCGTCTTGTTTATTGCAAAATCGATGATGCAGACTCGGGTCAGTGCCTTGGCATCCTGTGTCAGGCACTGATGAAAAGTTGTTATCTTTATTTGTATCAAGGACTACGTACACGATGTGATATTCTACGATTCGCATTGCCTAGACTGTCTGAGCCCCCGATACTATCTATACCTGTCGCGGCCTGAGTTGTCTCTATCCACTCGTCTGGCTTCTTTAAGACGTCTGAAAGATACGAAGGGACAGGGTAGTCGCTCTCGATTATATGCTGTACCGTTAGGAGGTATTGTGGCGGATCGCTGTTCCTCGCACGCTCCGCTGTCGGGAGAGTCACCAAGAAGCAAAGGATATGAAGGAAAGATACGGGCGCTCTTGCAAACGGCTCTTCTCCCCGACGCTGAACGGAACTTGGAAGGACGTATTGAGCACGGTGTAGATACGGTTCACATCACGAAGGTCACGAGTCGGACATGCATGAGGAAAGGGTCCACGCGATGAGGATACGTTGTAGAGTGTGGCAGATCGACGGAAAAAGAGTGATAAGGAGGTGCGGACAGAATGGGCGGTGGAGGGCCCAGCGGAAGTGAAATGGTGATGGGAAGGTTGGGATTCTCTGTGGCGGAAGTGGGAAGGAGAGGGTGAGAACGAGGTAGGGTTGAGGAGGAAAGCGTAGATTGATCCCAACAATGATGATCTCAGAAGAGGGTGACGTGAACCTGTCTTGTTGTAAGACACACAGATGTCGAGTAACTCTCGAGTTTCGTGTTCTTTTTTTGGTTTCCCTGCCATTTCATATGGCACGTCTATAACGTGTTCTGTTCTTCCTCGGGTGTTATCTTACTGAAATAAGCAGAGCCCTGATGACTTCTTGAATGATGATCGTTTCATGACTATATCGGAGGTCTGTATTACCTGTAAAGGCTCGCCGAGGCCGAGGATTTTTGCCTCACTCCGGGACACCGGCCCGCCTATGGCGCGCTCTAGGCTGTAGGGCTTGGCTTTAAATAGCACTCAATTAGCTAATACTGACTCGGAGAATCGCCCGTGCACAGGGCTGCCACGCTGGGCTGGGGTGTCGTTTGCGGTGGTTGCACCTACAACAAATCCTTGAGCTGACCTCGGAGGTACCCAACACGACGCACAGACTGGGATGCGTGCAGATCCGAGTCAAAGCCCGTTGCGGTACTATAACCTGCCTGCGCCTGAGGTCCGTTGTACATTCCAGCTGCAGCGAGCAAGCTTCCAGGGGGGGGCAACGGCGGTGGAGCCGAGCGAACGCAATGTCACACCTTGAGCTGTGAACTCACACAGGAGCAGCCGGGAATTAATATGAGCGGAAATATTTGAGCAGTTATTGCCAAACGCACCGACTCCCTGCCCGTGAACGACGCGATCAGCTAATAATGCACAGTAGCATAGCGAGGGTACGCACCCAGACTAAGATAACACATGAATCCCACCAGTCGGGGCTACGCCCGCTTCTGCGAATCCACGCCTCCCCCAGGAGGAGCAAGATCGCGAGAATAACACCATATGCGATAAAACCGCCACCCTGTACGTACATATCACCAAAGAAAGAGAAACGAAAACGCGTAAGGGGGCCGTTTTTCGCTCGATACCCTTCACAGGGTGTATCTCGTCGAAAAAGCCACGCACCATAATATAATGTGCCAGACACTGCGGCAGTGCACCATCACGACAGTATCCACGGAACACAATCGCGCCAAAAAGCAACTGCGTCCATCCGAGGACCGGATACGACTTTCCGACGATCCCGTGCGCACGCACGGCCCAGGGCCGCAGCGTCTGTTCGTGGATGTGTAGCTTGAGGTACACGCCGAGCGCGAGCTGCGTCGCAATCGGGACGAGGAGGATATTGGCGAACTTGCCATGTGCGCTCGGGAGGAATTCCCGGCCGCCGTGCGCGTGTCCGAGGACGTAGCCACCTAGAGTAAGCACGATGCCTGCAGTCTAGATAACGGAGAGAGTTCCCGCCGGATAAAGGCCGTCGTGAGAGACAGGGCGACGAAGAGCAGAGAGGGCGCTGGGCTCACCTGGAGGGGGACGTGCCAACGGCTGCGCGAGAGGCCAAATACCATGCCGATAGGAAAGAGGATCCCATAGAGGTGGCTTGGAGGAAGATGTGGGTCCAGAGGATCGAGTCGATAGGCGCGGCGGCTGCCTCGTCGGAAAGCTCGCTGCCATGTTTGTGTCCACGCGCTGTGGTGAGCGCGAGGAGAAGAGGGAGAAGCAGGCGGCAGGTGTGCCGACTCATGGTGATGATGGCGGAGGCGGGAGGGGTAATACTGAGGGATGGCTAGGAAGGTTGAGGAAAACGAAGCGACTACGGTGCGAACATCAGCGCAGCATGCCGACAATGGCCGACCGACGGGAGCGAGTCCCGGCGGCGGCCCGAATCTTGTTGTCACATCCCACCAAATCCTCATAGCAGCCACTATTATAGACAATGAAAGATACTACCTGTGCAGATACGTTGCCCCGAGCTCTGGTTTCTGTGCCAACAAGATACCTGGTTCGTATTAATATCGTCTGAACTAACTCTATGTTATTTCTCGGCCTTTCCGAGTCAAATTAGGCTTAATTCATGGTACTGTAACCAAAGCTCATGTCGACAGTCAGACGGCTCTATAGGAATCCCCAAGATGACCGGGCCAAGCAGCAAGGCGATGCATGTCCTTCTGCATCAGGGATAATTGCCGTTGGGCCCGAACCAGAGCGTTTAGTGAAGTTCAGGACCCTTTACAAAGTGTTTACCAAATAGAGCACCATGGAGGGCAGTCTCCTACTCGCTGAACGCCGATGACCGCTTATGACTTAGATCCACGCCAAGTCGTTCAAACGTCCTGCAATAAGGTAGCAAGCCTTTCGCAACCCGGCGAAATAGGTAAATAACAGAGTTTTGGTACATGGGGCTCGGTGTACCTAGGTGTATCGCACGAAAGGGCCATCGCGGTGCGCCTAGGGCAACGATGTATCATAGTGAAAAACTGGCCTCTTGGTTATGGCGCATCACCCCTATAGTTCGGCTCTTGTCTAGTGGATACGGCCTTCTTCAGCAGCTCTAGGTCACAAATGATAGAGCCCAGATAGCTTATCCCTTGATTTGCTACATCTGTATCTCTGGGAACGCCGTCCGCGCGATCCATATCTTCTGCGCAGGCTCCACCACGAAGGGAGAAGCACCAAGTATGCCATTAGGCTACATCCAGGTGGCCTGCGAAGGTGAGGCTTTTGTCCGATGCTCTGTCGAGCTGTGTAGCTCACGCTGAGCTATAATCCCCGAGCATCACGGAGGTCGGGATGGTGCGGAGAGCACCCCACGAGGATCCATTGATTATCCGGTTCCAGCCAGATCTCTCGTGACTCCCTCCCACTAGACTTCCCTTGCGCTTACCCCGGTGGTCTCAGTCAAATTTCCCAGGTCAACGTACAAAAAAATGCTTTGCGCAAGTTCCAGTAGTGGCGCATCGCGGCCATCTGCTGCGCACTAGCGCGGCCGCCGGCGTCAGGTACGAGCGTGTGAGGAGCGTTCCTGTCTACATCTACTGTACATGCAGTGCAGGTTTTCTTGGTGCCCCCGGCGTACTGTACTTTGCCTATCTACGGTTAAGCAACGCCATTCCTAAGTTACTGTCAACAGACGCAAACTGTCGGTTTAGTGGGATCACCGCTGTCCCCCCACACGCACAACTTTTCTGGGAATCCGGTGTATAAAACTTGGTTTCGCTACGGTTGCGAGGCACTTGATGGGGTCCCATGGACGCACCCGTGATCTTGTGCCTGCCCCTCCTTCACAGCACAGGTTTTAGTACTGTGAAATCGATTGAAAACTGCGGCATTGCCACAGATGCGGGCCTGGGGGTGGGTGCGAGTGGCGGCCGGGTACGGGTGCACGGGTGCGATAGAGCACGTAGATCAGCGACGGGGATGCGTTTTGGCAAACTTTGCTAGCAAACGCTCCCGGGAACCCGGCGTACTTCTCAAGCCTGAGTGCACACCAGCAATAAGGCTACAGGAAGAAATCCCGAATCCATGGCGCGTCGGGAGCAGTGCCACACAACTTTTACAAAATGGCTCTGGTTGCCTGTGGTTCGCCAAACCTGGAATTGTTGTTTCTAGGTCTGCGACACAAGTTCCTGATGCGTACGTTGTACTGTACTGAACAGCGGCGGAAGAACCGGGCTTGAGTTTGTTCCGGTGCCGGAGCGTTGCAGCCTGAGCGTTCGGATCACCCAATTTGTTGACCAGCCGTTGACCAGAAATTTTACCGCCTTTTGGTGGCTCAGCCGGACCATAAACCGAAAATATGGTTTTCAATGACATTACATGAGGATATGATATACTCTAGTACGACAAAGCTTGTCCGCTCTCGGTCCTGGTAGAGGAAGGGTGAGCCAGACAACACTGTGCCAGAGAGACTACGAGATGAAGGTATTGGGTATGTGTCGTACTATGACGGACGGTGAACAGAGAGTCGGCAACGAGGGAGTCACAGTGTTGTGCACGACGCGCGGATCCGGGCGACTACCGCGGCTCGGCGCACACCTAGGAGGCTCTGACACCTACTCAGCAAAGGATTTCGATGCCATTGTAGGGATCGTCGTGGACCGTCTCGTTGCCAGTCCAGACATAGGGGACTGCAACAACGATGCATAGGTCCGAGGGGTCGTCTTTCCCGGGGCACGCATCCCAGTCTCCAGACTGGTCGATGTGGATCTCGCCGCTCGGGTGGTGATACCCGAGAAACTCGCCTGGCACAGTCGTGATCGGGTCTAGCTGGTTGTTGATGTGCGTCACGTTAACAGGAAGCTGCGCGTCCAGAGGTCCGCCTACTGCTGATTACCGACGCGAGGAAGCCCGTCCCCGACGAAGTGGACAGAGATGTTAGCAGGCAGTTGCAATCTGAGGTAGACGAGCAGCATGAGTGCTACTCCGAGGGATTGCCCCATTTCCGTACGCACGAGGTGTCATGCGGGGAGATCACGCTCTGCACGGCCAAGAGAATCTGTGATGCAGTCCTATGAAATCGATGTAAACGTTGAGCTGAAAATAGAGAAAGTATGCCTTCGCACTTGGCCTGTTCTTCGGAAAATCCGGCGTGAATCTGAACCGAGAATGATACGCCAGGGAAAAGCTTCGGGTCGAGGGTCGCGAAGAACAGCTCTGCCGTCGGTCAGATCCGTAAGGCTGATAGCGTTAATACCGTGTTAGCGCCCAGAGAAACCCCCGATTACTACTATAGACCATCCAACCTACGCACACCTGAGATGTGTTGGTTCCCTGGTGTGCCACGATAGCCGTGTATGGGTCGGGTCGTATCCAACATACCCTGTAGACAGTCTCGGCGAGCAGGATAGTAAAAAAAGAGTTCTCAGCTCAGTGAACATGCGCACTGGCCGCAGTCACGGCGTGTACTGTACTGCATCCCCGTCTCTACCTACAGCGACAGGCATGAATGATGGATTTGCCTTGCAGTTGACTGGTGAAGACAATGAATGCGCCAGAATCGTAAGGAGGCAATTAAACCTGAAATGCGTACCCCTGCAGCTCCACGTCTGAGTCAGGGAAGGGTTGCATTTAGCGGCGGCTGCAAAGTACGTGTACGGCGTGTAGCTCAAGATTTGGCTCGCAGAGAGCGTCGAGATGGACTGGCGTTTCAGCATAGCCACAGACGCGAGCCCACCAAAGCTGCCACGATCGTCGACTTGAAAAGCATCGTCGCGAAGAACTGCACTGTCCTAAGTTAGACAGTGTGTGGTTAACTGAGATCGCGGGAAGCTCGTCTCCGGTCCCAGTGAGACGAGTAAAGCAGGCCTTTTATAACTAGACGGAAGTATGCGGACGGTGGGGGCGAGAGAGCTGAAGCGGTTGCAGAGCTTCGAGGGCTGTTCGTCGAACTGTTAGTGGAGCACGCTCAGCTGTACCGAGCCGACCGGTGTCACGGGCGAGAGGAGCTTCTTGATTCCGGCCGAGGTACTCGTCCTGGCCCATGGTGGGACAAATCTGCTCTGCGGAGGCAAAGATGAGCTTGAGGAAGGTCGTGAAGGCGCCGTCCGTGCTCACATACGCCGCGAGCAGACGCGCGTTGTTCTCATGCACGAACGCGGAAAAGCCGGCGATCTCGCCCCGCAGGTCATCGAACTTGCGACTCTTGAAGATGTCGACCAAACTGCGGAAGAGCGCCGAGGATGCGTCGTCGTCGAGTTGCCAGTGCCAGTGCTGGTGCAGGATGAAGCACCGGGAAATGAGGCGAATGTATGCTGAAGTGCGTACGATTAACGCACGCGCGAGTTCGAGAAAATGGGACAGGAGCACAGATAGGGAAAACAGAGAGACAAGGGGAAAGGAATTCACGTCGACACGTTTGCTTAACGAGGAGGAAGTCCTATACAGCTATAGCTTTACTTCACTGCCCTTCAACAGGGCTTCTACTGTAGCTTATATACCAGGGCGTGATATTACGACTGAGGCACAGACAAGAATGGTGGTAGTGTAGGGAATGAATTTGGCAAGAAAGCGGCGATGTATGAGGACCTAGGATGCATGTGGAGAAGGGGAACGGATTAGGTGTCATGGGCGCTCCGAAGCACCTCATTCCGAGCGTAACGGCATGTCTCGCCTTACAATGCGTCGTGACGGTGTAGACTCCACGAGGAGAGGCCGCCATCAATTTGGGGATAGGCGACGAGGTGGACAAGGTCGAGAGCAAAAAGTACGAGCTCTCAGGGCGTGTTCGTGTGAGCGGTGGACGTTGACATGCTATGGACAGAGAATTGGGATGACCAATACGAGACCGAGGGTAACGACAGAAACAGAGATATAGATAGACAGGGAAAGAGACAGACTCCTGCCGTTCGACCGCAAGCGCATGACGGCACGTTAGCCCGGATTAGCGCAACAAGGAACGAAGAAGGGAGCTGGAGGAAGGAAGTCACGCCGAGACGTTCGAGAACATGAAGAGAAGTCCAATAAAGCTTCCCGTGTCCTTCAAGAGGGCCTTCACAGCACTTTATATACATGAGTGCGCGCCAGCACTTGGCCCCAATTTGGCCGATACTGCGACCGAGTAATATACGAAAGAGGGGGGGCATGGTCGGTAGTCTAAGGAACGAGATCATGATATCATGTCAATGAAAGTGGCGATGTAAGGAGCGTAAGAGACGTCGAGCGCGGAGTTACGAATCGAGACTGGATGAAGGAGGGGTGGTCTGAAGGTATTCGTGGCGTCGAGCGACGTCGGCCGAGTGAGATATGAGAGAACTAGGACACATCTGAAGGGAACAGCCTGTACTATCACGTGTGGGGAGTTTCAAACCTTTTTTACATCACGAATAGAAACGCATCGACAACACATTTTGGCAATCGGACTTTTGGGGTCGATGTATTACTATATGGACTATCCACCTGAAGTGTCACTTTGGTAAAAGGTGGCCAGGTAGTTGTGTCGGAAGAATTCCGGTCCAAAAATTGGGAATTTCAAAACTTCCGTCACGAATTGTCACGCTGACTCCGGTTGTATCTCCGCTACGACAGAACAATGTAACATGTACAGTACAGTGTACAGTACAGTACTACTGTATCTGTACTATCTTCATTCGAATTTTGTCACGTGGCTCATGGACGAGGGAGATTTCGGGAACAGGCTGCGGAACAGCCCGGGAAGGACATGCCGAGCGCGGCAGCATGGCCCACCTTACAGAGTTACAGTGTACAGAATAACAAGGATTCGCATAAAAACATCCCAAGTCTCTTACTGCGGGGATTCAACAGGAATCGAAAATACTACATTTCACGTTCACTCTGCACATACTCTGATAATAGTCGCATGATTTCCTGATGTCCTCTCGCCAGCACAACTTGGAACGGGGTCTTGCCCTTCTTATTCTGGACATGGATATTGGCGCTGTGCTGAAGCAGTAGCCGAACGGCCTCAGGGCTTCCATAGGTTGATGCAAGATGCAGTGGAGTCGAGTGATCGTCATCCTGCGCGTTCACATCCGCACCTCGCTCCAGCAATAACCGCATGGTGTAGTGATATCCGCACTCCGACGCGCGGTGTAGTGGGGTGTCACCGTTGTTGTCCCACACATGGACATTTGCACCACATTCAACGAGAAGATTCGCGGCCTCGACGTTCGATTGGGATAATGCGAGTTGCAGTGGAGTCTCGTGATTGTCATCCTGCGCGTCCACATCTGCACCTCGGCCCAGTAATAACAGCATGGTGTCGTGATATCCGCGCTCCAACGCGAGGTGTAGTGGCGTCTCGCCGTTGTTGTTCCGCACATGGACATTGGCACCACATTCAACGAGAAGATTCGCGGCCTCGACGTCCCATTGGGATAATGCGAGTTG
>QLOS01000845.1:908-20938 GCA_003313725.1 Russula sp. MG48 | reverse complement strand
GATATCCGCACTCCGACGCGAGGTGTAGTGGCGTCTCACCGTTGTTGTTGCGCACTTGGAGATTTGCACCACATTCAACGAGAAGATTCGCGGCCTCGACGTTCCGTCGGTATAATGCGAGATGCAGAGGAGTCCAGTGATTGCTAATTTGCGCGTCCACATCTGCACCTCGGTCCAGTATTAACCGCATGGTGTGGTGATATCCGCGCTCCGACGCGAGGTGTAGTGGCGTCTCGCCGTTGTTGTTCCGCACTTGGAGATTTGCACCACATTCAACGAGAAGATTCGCGGCCTCGACGTTCCGTCGGTATAATGCGAGATGCAGTGGAGTCTCGTGATTGTTATCCTGCGCGTCCACATCCGCACCTCGGTCCAATAATAACCGCATGGTGTCGTCATATCCGCACTCCGACGCGAGGTGTAGTGGCGTCTTGCCATTGTTGTTCTGCACTTCAACACTTACACCACATTCAACGAGAAGATTTGCGGCCTCGACGTTCTGTCGGGATGATGCGAGATGCAGTGGAGTCGAGTGATCGTCGTCTTGTGCGTACACATCCGCATTGCGATCAAGTAGCTGCTGCCCAACGTCAACGTGTCCATTCATCAATGCTAAATGCAGTGGCGTCCGGCTCCCGATTCCGCGAACGTCCACGTCCACACAGTGCGCAAGTAGTAGCTTTGAGACCTCGGCGTGACCTTTGTCCGCGGCAACGTGTAGTGCTGTACCGCAATCACCACCCTGGGCGTTTACATCTTGTGGGCGCTTCGAAAGGATATGTTGTACCAGGCCGCAGAATCCAAATTTCGCCACGTAGTATAAGGGAACCGTTGTTGGTCGTTCTGGCTGCCACTGCACGAATTGACTGTCAAGCTGGGTGTTGAGCACCCAGAGCCATGCAGCAAAGTGCGGTTTCTCTGCGTCAAGGAGATAGTCGACCGCGTCTACTATCTGCGCCAACACGTTCTCGAACTCCGCATGCTTGCTGAAGCTTTCAGCAGCATACTCAGCTAGAGGGAAGTTCTTGATGGTCTCCTTGCTGATAGAGTAGTCCAACCGAAACAGGACAGCAAGGCAAGCTTTCGCCATGACCGTGTGCGCAGGCTCGAAGGAAATATAATAATGCGAAATATCCCCCGTTGCTTCGGCAAGGCGTTTTGACGTGAGGAATTCTTTCACAGAAAAGTGGGAAAACTGAACGAGTCGGGAAGACCGATAGCCTCCCCAGTCGTATTCCTGGACAATGGCAATTAGGCTGGAGCATGCCAAAAGAACGGCCTGTTCTTCATCCCTCCAGCGAGAATCAACATTTAACGTCGGAGTGTCCCCAGAGGTGAAATCAACGGCGAGTACTTCTGCAAGTTCCTCAACACGAAGCGGGCGAACTGCCACAGTGAGGCATTGCAACAGTCGATGCGCGTCATCTCTATTTTGCTCGGGGATTTCTCGTAGTATCCTCTCATACGTCGCATCTAGAGTTTGGGGCAATTCATCAAGGGTACGTCGCAAATTCCGCGCAAAACACTGCCGAAGAATTTCAACTTGACAATGAACCCAGCGAAACCTGTTTCACAATATGAGAGAGTATCAAAAGTAAGACAACGACGTCCCCACATTCCACCACCTTTGTCTGAGAGTGTCGTGATGACCATCTCCTTGTCTTCTTCCCGCCATCCCCTCATGTTTAACTCCGGATCTGAGTAAACAACGGAGGTGACGTAATCGACAATATCTTTATTTTGTCCCTCTTGGTTGTGGAGGGATAACGAGGTAGGCGTCAAAGGCTCGAGAACCATCCGGATGTCTATCTCGTGCCTACTGGTGACGCATAGTCGCAAATTCGGACGCTTGAAGTCGATGAGTTCCTTCACAAGGTCCAGCACTTTTCGACGCAACGATGGTACTCCACGGGTGTTCGGAGATTCATCAAGGGCATCGACAACAAGATAAATCGGGACTTGTCCTGAGATTGTGAACATATCTTTGAGGCATTGTTTCAGCACATCATCGCTGGGTTGCCTTGAGCCGTCACGGTGTGCCTTGTACAAGCGGAGAAGAGTGTCGAAGTAAGGCTCGGACTGATCGCAGAGCTGGTCAATGAGGGAGGAGAGTAAAGCACGAGAATCCTGTTTTCCCACGTCCTTAAAGTCAAAGAAAAAGAAGGCCATGTGCGCTGGCCCGGTGTTGGCGATGGCTTCGATGTTCCGAATGATCGCAGAGCTGATTAATATTAGATTATATAAGCTACCCTGGTCAAAACGAGATGAGGTGGGGACGAGGGTGTACCTAAGAACACTCTTTCCGGAGCCCGCTATCGGACAAGAGGTCTGTTAGCGAACAGCGAAGCCACAAAGGGAGAAGTACGTACGATTTCCGTGGACCCATAAGAGCGATCCGGATTCCTTCCAATCCGCGAACATGGGGCCTTTAGTAAACCATTCTGTGGTGCCTTTGTGGTGGAGACTACATGCGGTGTTGTAGTTGATGGATGGATCTGGAGGGGAGAGCCATTGTCTAAGCTTCTGTCGCAAGTCTTTTCCTGTAAGGGTGTTTGAGCGTCGACAACAAATAACGGGGATGTTACGAGATCACGAACGGTTCTTATCGTCGACGTCGCTTGCTATCTGTTGGAGCATTGCTCCTGTTGTTTCGCCAACTGGACGTGAAAAATGTTAGGTTGGCGTCGATGACTAGCTGAACACGATTCACGCACCGTCAAGAATTTGATGGGCAGTCTTCAGATTTTGTGCAACCGCCATCCGGACCTCGTCTTGCGTCAGTCTGTCCAGCCGACCCAGTGCATCCTCAATGCCAGTCTCTCCCATAAGCTTCTTCACAAACTTTTCTGAAAAGGAGTAAGCTACGAGGTTGGGCCTCCCATGAGGGATTAACTCACTCCCTCTGCCCCGCTTAATGTCCCTCGTCGCGATGGCAAGGATCGAAAGCACCTCAGCCATGATGCTCACAATGACGTCTGTCATTTCGTCACTCAGCGGGACATGGGTGTAGGTCTCGAGGCGTCCAAGGAAGCTTTCCACTCGTCTAAATACGTCAACGAGTGCGTCTTGGCTAGCAGCAACATCCTTAGCCGCCTGAGAGCCTTGGGCGTCAAAATTACCCGTGACGAAGAATGGAGATACACACCAAGAGGAGGACGCCAACTCCAGCGAAGACTACTTTCCCGGGTGAGAATACCTGTAAAATAAGATCAGAGGGCCATTCCTGAACGAGTCTTGTTAAGCTTCCTACGACGTACCAGGCCCACACCCTCGCCGAGGGTCGCAGAAAACGCATATAGAACATTCACGATTGGGGTGAGCCATTTTGACAGACTGCCATCGCTGCTGCCAAGTTTATCGAACCCAGGTATTCGATCTCGAAGCTTGTTGAGGACATCTTCGGGTGAGTCGCAGACGTTAATGTCACGAAATAATGGGTGTAAGAGGAGGTTTTTCTCTGTCTTCTTCGTGTACGCCTTCAAGGCCTTATCGAAAATGGATCGAAAGCGTTCGGATGGGTCGGTGGTAGAGGGAGTTCTGGGCATAGTGGATTGTAGTGGGAGGATAACAGGGAATGAAGGAAAGTCATATACTAGCCTCATGCCAGTATCCTAGGGCAGCGCCTCGTTCGGATGTCAGCGAATTCCGACAAGACCAGCCAGAGCCTTCACGTCACGGGAACTCGGCGTATCGGCTCTCAGACAGACACAACTGACACGAGGCGGATCACCTGTCAGCTTAACTCGCCAATGCTGTGCATGGAAAATAAAACTCGTCTACTGGTAACAGTAGCTCGGCCACGCTGAGCATGCTATCCACATACAGTATTCGAGCGAGCACACACAGGCTGTGCCATGCTGACACAGCCTTTGAGGCCACTGCATAAACATCCTTTGCGCCCGATGCGCTCCGAATGTTCGAAATGAACGAGTCTGGCCGTGGTAGGCAGTGCAGACGAGGAGACACTGCCGTCCCCGGACTGTGGGCCATAGTTGTCCCATCATTATCCGCTGTAGGATAGGGCAGAAGATGATCATCAATGTGATGGACGAGGCGATTGAACTGTAGCATATGATCGAGGAGTACGTTTTGCGACGAGGGGCGAGGTGTTCCCTTATCTGCCTGTTTGCCTACTGTAGTTCCACTCTCAACTCAATCTAATTGATATGGTGAGTACTTTCGGCTCCTTTGGTGCAAGCACCGATACAGTAACGTGGACAAGGAACCTGCCTGCGAAGCGTCTCGATCGAGAGCGCCTCAACATGTGTCCACCCAAAGCCATCTGGTGACTTTTCGATTGTTCCTCGCAGATAAGCGGTCCCCCAGAACCTGACTTGGGCTTGTTCTCGGTATGGATTTTAGACAGCCACGTGGAAGAAGTTTGACTGGTAGTCGTGACTCGTGAGAGATATGGATGTTCGTCCTGAGCACGACTAGTGGTTCTCATGATCAGCGGACTCGGAGGAAGACACGCATGGACCTCCCCTGTGCTCCAGAAGAATCGGATTTCGATTCGATTCGGATGTTAGGTGCTAGCGAACACGCATGCCGGAGCGATCACAGCCTCTGGCTTATGTAACCACGTTTCATTTCCTGGAATCCTACCCGGATCATGTCATCTGATGACATATCAAGATTTAATCTCTCTTCGCCGTTGAAAGGAGGTTGATCATCTCCCAGCTCAGCGTAGCATGGATGCAACGCATCGCACCAGCGAGTACATGTGAAGAAGAGGCGCCGTTGCATCATCCACGTCTCGGGTTTTGTCGTAGAGCCAAATGAATGGCCCGTCATGCGTGACTACTATGCTTGTTTGAGAACGAGAAATGCTGAATGGATGGAACCGAGTCCGAGTCTCAGCAAGCCTGTTCAACTCGAATAATCTCCCACGGTCACTACTGGCGAAATTCGATCGAAATGCGGAGTGCTTTTCTTTCCTTTTTTTCAGCGTTGTTCATGAATCCATATACGGATGTCTCAACCAAGAAAGAGATCCCACGGACGATATTGGGCTATCATTCGCTTGGTTGACACTTAGCAGCTGCAATAGCACCTGGTCTCTGTTGATAACTTAATGACAATTATAGAAAGCAGTCATTTTATCAGATACAGTATCATGTTGTATCCATTGTACTCTAAGACATGCCCTGTCACCCCGGATTCCCGCGTGAGTCATCATGGGCGTCGTCAAGTTCGCCGTGAGCGATACATAGACACAAATCTACGCAGCCCCATCTGCGTGCGGACGACCGCCTCCTCGAGCACGCGCTTGTCCGCGGAACTCCATAGTAAGATATGGTTCATTCGTAATCGACAACATCACGTGAGCCATGCGTGACAAAATGGGAGCACACACCAAATCGCTATCACAACTTACAGGAATGCATTAAATGAAAAAAGGGCTCCGTTTAGCCCTCAGGAATAGCAAACCTGAGGCCTTGACGGAGCCATTTTTTTATATTTTGAGTGTAGAACCGAGTTAATAGACAATTAGTGTTGTACTTACCAAATCGGGCAGCCTTTGCGGCCACAGTAAGTTGCCATGATAATGACGCAGAACGTGTTGTCACACTTTGTCACATGTCATGTGATGTTGTCGATTGCGAACGAACCACTAGGAAACTAGGAAACTCCAACTGCGTTGGCGTAGACCTTGCTGCTGCTAAGTCCAACTGAAAACGGAAAGTCTTACGTTCTGATTCAAGGATGACGGCATGGGGAAGATGCAATCGCACCAGCAGAGGAAGCAGGTTTTTTTGCCTCTAAAATTCGTTTGTGGATCATCAATCTGGAGAAGTGAGCTCGAAACGTGGAAGGAGCTGACCTCCGTCACTCGTTAAGATGGAACACCCAAATGGTCGATGATATCCAGCGGCAAAACCATGCCAGAGCATTCGAAGCACTATCCGAGTTAGGAGGACCATCTGACGAGGCCACAACCATCAACTTATTTGCATTGTCTTTTGGTTCACAGTCACACTGGCAAGCGTTTTCCACGGAAAATGCAGGAGTTACACTCCTGCAAGCTGAAACTACCATGCCCTCGATTGTAGGGCTGTCTGCCATACCCCGTACACATCGTATATACGGTATCCATACTATGGTTCCCGTCACCGTATCGGCATGGGTCACTGGCTGGAAGACCGTACCCGGGTGACAGTGACCTGGCCACCCGTCAGCCACCGTACTGCTACGGCCATATACGGCCGTCATACGGTGCACCAAACCTAGGCTTTTCTGGCCTTCCATGCTGTGCTAAGTTGTTACCTGCTAGCATATCATAACGATTTACATGGCACTTTCTTCATCTTAGCGCAAGCCATTGTAAATATCCCTCCCAACTTGCATGTGAAATGGCGAAAGCCACACTTCCAGATGCTTCCCACGCCTCATCACTCTTACTCGCCCAACACAATCGACCCTCTCAAGCCATGCGACTGCAGTCACCGCACACCTCCCACACGGCTTTGTTGGGACTTTCAAGCCTTGGCTTGCCACAATGCCACCATCCACTGTGTCCTGCATTGTTAAGTATTTTACCTGTGGCTCCCATCATCGCTTCCCTCTTTGTTGTCTCCTCTTATGTATATACACCCCACGATCATGCCGCAATCAATGATTCTCTTGTGTTCTCCCTCAGGGTCCCCCTCTGAAGCATCTTGTGTTACGCTCCCGCTTCACTGTACGCCTTATTTCTTTTCACTTTTATTGCCTACTGCTCTCTGCGCTTCGCCTATGGACTGCCGGGCCCCTACGGCCCGTGACTCCGTCTATGTCTTCCTATCTCGCTCTGTACAGCTACCACACGGCCTGACAGGCCACCGGGTCCGACGCGCATCCACTAGTGCTACATTTGCACGCCTCTGCGCATGCGCTGCCTCGGCACCTACTGACTCATACTATACAATGACTCCAGATGACTGTGTACTAGTAGCGGTGTCCTAGGGGCACCATGACTTGTTCTGACTCCCTATGAGTCATGCCTTCATGTACTTATATCGCCCAGTTCGCCTAGGACAGACCTTAAGTCTGTTCTCTTGTAATCTCAAGCCAGTCAGTCGCTTCCTCCTCAGCTTGTGAAACCATCGTTCCTCTGGTCAATTGCCAGACTTCGCTCGCCCCTTGCGGAGCACTAGTATATGCTCAAAGGCAAGGGAAAGCTCTCTCTTAGACGTCACAAGAGCACGCCTGTGCGTGATAGGTATACAGACCTTCTGTCTTCGCGTCCTCAGTCACCAGCTTCGCCTACGCCCCCTCCTTCGCCTGTGGAGGTACGCTCACTTGGTGGGCGTGACATCTTGTGTGATATCACAAGGCCCTAGCAAACTCTAGGATCTAGCGGTAACGACTAAGCCCCATCTCCTGCCACTTCCCCTCTTCTTATCTCCACTTCACTTGGGACAACTCGGACGCACTGTAGCTCATCACAATGGAGGATACCAATGAGATTCATCCTTGTGAGTTGTATTCTAATGCCATGCTTGTACAAAAGCTGATAAATCATATCGGAATATGTGGATGAAGCGCAACTACTGAATAGCTTCCAAGGTGTCCTAGGTCGAGGTCGCCGAAAGAAACAAACTGCTCGCATGGCTGCAGCAATAGCCCAGGACATGTTGGGCTCTGATGGAAGTGCTGATGACTCTGTTGCCATCACAAAATCCTCTGCACCGAAACCTTGTCGCACTACAGGTAGCAAAGGCCAAAAAACGCGCATGCCCATTGCTATCGTGTTACGATCTCCCTTGTGGACTGCGGACCGTTCTCTCTCTTTGCTTACGCCCCCATGCTTACCCTTACCCCGTACGTGACTCGGTTTGACTCGTGTTTGCTTACTGTACGCTATGACGCCGGTGGAGCGGACATGACTCATGTGGAGCGATGTGGCCATCGCTCCACTACTATACTTAGCACCGGATCTTGGACTGACTCACTACCCTCATTATGACTCAGGTAGTAGTTAGCACGTGACAGCCTGTAGCTCCCTATATAAGGAGCCCCCTTTGCGCCAGTCAAGCCTTAAGCTTGACTTAGTTTCTTAATCGAGACCCGACCTTGCTTCGACTCTTGAGCTTGCCGCTCTAAGACGCTCCCACTGCTCCTCGCTACCTTGCTTCGCTCTCACGCCTCTCTGAGTCGGCTGCAACGACTTAGCTTTGAACCCTGAAGTCACAAGCGCCCGTGACTTAGCTGTTCTACTCCGAAGAGTCTGCTTTACTCTCGCGTCACCGAGACCACCGAAAGTGTCTCGCTCAGGACCACGTGCTCATTGCCCTCGCACGTGCTCGCTCTCGCCACACGCCTAGTTGCACAAGTCGTGCTCACGGCCCCTCGAGCCGTAACATAAGTCAAGCTTCCCTTTTTACCACGTCTACAGGAACCGCCCTGGACGACGCTGCCTTCGCGGAACGCCTTCAGGAACTTGCCAGACGCTGCCTTCACATAGAACGTTGGAGATCCTATTTAGACGTTGCCATCTATAACCACAACGCCGTTTGCCACCATACTTGCTGAGAAGGAGCCACAGAAGTACACCTCTCCCTCCTTATTGAAAGAGACGTCTTCTGTCACATTGACCAAGAGTGGCAAGGAGAATTTAACCTGCTAGAAGCCGCCCTCACAATTCTTGAGCTCTCGCTAACACCCTGGAGTCTGCTAGACGGCACGGACTAGTTGGAGTAAGGGAAATCACGCCGGACGCCCTCTGCGACGCCATAGAATTTACGCAACACCTGCTAGACCAAGCCAGAGGTGACGCGAACCGCCACAGCTACAACTGCTACCTCACCTGCGATAGAGGACCCAACCACCATCACCGCCTCCTAGATCAACTTATACGCGAGCTAGAAAGCTTCGTGCAGGAACTAAACTTCATCTGTACTGCCTTCTTCGAGACGGCAGGCTTCCCTCTCCCCTCATAAGCAACCCTGGAAGAAATCAGACTCGTGCTCTCTCGAGGATATAGAACGAGAGTGCCGATCAGAAGAGAAGACGACCTTCCAGACTACATTAAGGGAGAAGCCCACTGGAGAAAGAACGATACAGACGACTACTGGTGTTACCACATTCGCCTCTTCACCCCGCTAGGCATCAGAGAAAGACCCATCGAGTACCTCAACGACGACTGGTACCTTATAACCTACGATCAAGGAGAATATTGGACGCGCGCGAGCGAAGTCCTAGAACTCGAACACGCCAACGAGACCGGGCTAGGACACAGCTCGCTTAAACCAGAATCCCCAGAACCAATCGCCGTAGACCCAGCCAGCCCAGGCCACGCCTCCTCAGCCTTCCACAGCGCCAGCGAAGGAGAAGAACCCACACCAGTCCCCCAGATCATCTCACCGCTCGAAGAGTTCATTAGTACAGGACTCCAAAACGTAGCCACGTTACAAGGAGCACACCCACTCCTCCCAGAAACGCAAGAAATGCCCCAGCTCCTGCAAATCGCCCACGCAGCAGCTCAACCAACTGCACCACCACCCATCCTCCAACAACCACAGCCACCAGCACCAGCAGCCCCAATAATGGCCGCAGTTGTTCCACCAAGGAACGACAACGGAGCAACTGGAAATAAGCCTACTACCTTTGAAGGCGACCGAAGCAAAAGTGACAACTTCCTCAGGGAGTTCAACATCTACAGGATCCTCCACAGCACCTCAGAAAATGTCACTATCCCCTATAACCGTGTGGCCCTCGCCATATCCCTCATCAGAGGACCAAAGGTCGACGATTGGGGCGATGCCCAGATGAAAGCCCTCAACAACAAAGTCGCTAGACAGATCAACCCCATCGCACGCACAGACGAAGTCCTATGGACAGAGTTCGAAGACAGCTTCAAGAGGGCATTCACTGACACTGCCAAAGAACAAGAAGCTTACAGGAAGCTCACGGAGCTGCGCATGCAAGGGGACGACATCGATGGGTACATCGCCAGCTTCGATCACTATGTCCTCGCATCAGGATGGTCCCCAAACGAACGAGGGACGCTAGATCTCTTCACCAAGGGCCTGCGCCGGGGAATAGCGCTCAAAATCCTTGACAGAGACACGGTCCCCACAACGATTGAAGGATGGAAGGAAGCAGCACGCAAGGAAATCCAGAGGACGGCCCAGAAAACAGCAATGTTGGGACCAAACCCCAACCCCCCACGCTTCATACCATGTCCCCGCTTCGTCCCCAGAACCACCCCACCAGCCCGGCCTAATCGAAACAATATCCCCGTCCCCATGGAAGTTGATGCCAATCGCCTAGGAGGGCCGCTAACCATCGCAGAGAAAAAGAAGCTCATGGACGAGCGAAAATGCTTCTACTGCAAAGAAGTGGGTCACCGAGCGTACCAGTGCGGTAGGAAGCCAGGACGACGAGGACCACCACCGCCCAAAGCAAGGGTAACAGAAACAGAAGCTGCCCCCAGTATCGCGCCAGAAGACAGCGCCAGTCGGACGTCACAGTCCGACCTTATCTCCCAGCTACGTTCCATGAATGCCACAGAACGCACTGCCATGTTTGATCAGATCATAGAAGAGGATCTGGATTTTTAAAGCAGCTTGATCTATCAGCCTGGGATCAAGCTTTGTGAATCTGTACCATGTATGTTTCGAACCGAAATAGTGTCAATGCCAATTTTACTTTTTCAAACATACATGGGAAGGCTGCGGAAAGAGCACTAGTGGACAGTGGCGCCACAGATAACTTCATCGACCAAAAGACCGCTAAACGACTTCGCCTCACCCCACACCTTCTCCCCCAACCACGCCTCCTGTACAATGTGGACGGATCAGAGAATCGCAGCGGAAGGATAACCACCTACTGCGATCTCCTCATCAAGCAAGGAAGCAAGGAACACATCCAACGCTTCTATTGGGCCAACCTAGGGCAAGATAGAACCATCCTAGGCTTTCCCTGGCTACATGCGTTCAACCCCATCATTAACTGGGCAACCCGCACCATCCAAGGAGGACCAATCTCGCTAGCAACAACGGGAAGGAGGGCCCCGGAACAACCTAAAACCCTACTACGCTATGCCCAGATGTTAGGGCATGCGCTGAACGCCATAGGATGGGAGGAAGGAGACAGCCTCATCCTCCAGATCAACCGAACCAACATCGCCCAGGAATGGGCGATACGGGCGCACCAAGAACGAAAGGCCCCCACAGCCGCGGATGTCCCAAAGGAATACGCACGACACTGGAGAGTCTTCTCGGAGGAAGAGGCACAGCGCTTCCCCCCCAGCCGAGAAGATGATCACGCAATCAACCTCAAACCAGACGCCCCAGCAACATTAGACTGTAAGGTCTACCCCCTTAACCCCAAGGAACTGATCGCTGCCGACGCCTGGATCAAAGAACAACTCGATAAAGAGTATATCCAACTGTCGAAATCCCCATACGCCGCACCATTCTTCTTCATCAAAAAGAAGGATGGATCCCTCCGCCCAGTCCAGGACTATCGCACACTAAACAGCTGGACAATCCGGGATGTATACCCCTTGCCCGATATTAACATCCTCACCAGAGATCTAGAAGGGCGCGCCCTTTTTACAAAATTTGACATCTGTTGGGGATACCACAATGTGCACATCAAGGAAGGCGATCAATGGAAGGCGGCCTTCAAAATGCCACAGGGACTCTTCGAGCCCCGCGTCATGCTCTTCGGGCAGTGCAACGCCCCAAGCACCTTCCAGCGAGTCATGGACAGACTACTCCGCCCATTAAAGCTCAAGTATCCTAGGATGATCTTTGTCTACATGGATGACATCCTCATTGCTACACCCCTAGACCATGCCCTACATCGACGAATTGTCCACGAACTCCTAGATGTCCTGGAAGAAGGATCGTTCTTCCTCAAACCGCAGAAATGCCTCTTCGAGCAACGAAGGGTCGAATACCTGGGACTCGTAATCGACGGAGAATCACTACGCATTGAGTCTAGCAAGCTGAAGGGAATCAAAGAATGGCCCCGCACCCTCACCAGCATCAAGCAACTACGATCCACCCTAGGAGTGCTAGGATATCAGCGCCCTTTTATCCCAGGCTTCGCAGAAATCGCTTGCCCACTCACCAGCCTACTAAAGAAGGGGACTCCCTTCATCTGGACAGACGAATGCTCAGACGCGGTGGACAAGCTCATCCATATCGTCACCAGCGACCCCGTCCTCTGGCAGCCCAGCCCAGCACGACCATACGAACTTGAAGTAGACGCCTCTCAAAACGCCACAGGAGCCATCCTGTACCAGTATGACCCCCAGGGACGTCGCCGACCGGTGGGATATGACTCCAAGACGTTCACTGCAACTGAGCACAACTACCCCATCTGGGACAGAGAGTTCCTAGCCATCATTCGAGGGCTAGAACACTGGCGCCATCTCCTCATGGGCGCGCAACACCAGGTCCTTGTTATTACAGACCACAAGAACCTCCAGTACTACAGATCCCCCCAGAAAATCAACCGAAGGATCGCCCGCTACATCCTCACACTAGGAGACTATGACATCACCCTAGTCCACCGCCCAGGGGCAACCAACAAGGCTGACGCCCTCTCTCACCGTCCAGACTTCGATAGCGCAGGAAATGACAACGAAGACGTCATCGCCCTGCCCCCGCACCTCTTCGCCAACGCTGCAACCGCTGTAGAACTGGAAGACCGCACCCTGGCAGCCCAAAAAGACCACCAATCCACGCTCGCCATGTGGGCCTCCACCTACCCCCTGGAACGCCGCCCTGGGGGAGGGTGGTGGCACACTGATCGCCTGGTTGTCGTGGCAGACAATGACCTTAGGAGGGGGGTAATTTCCCTCTACCATGACTCAACAACAGCCGGGCACCTGGGCATCCTAAAAACGTGCCTCCTCATCGCCAAAGACTACTGGTGGCCCAATATGAAGCAAACGGTCCTCGCCTACGTCAAAGGATGCGCCACCTGCCAAGCCACCAAAGCCAACACCACGAAACCGACACCACCCCTCATGCCCATCACAACTAACCCAACCGCCCTGCCATTTGAGACAGTCGCCCTCGACCTCATTGTGAAACTGCCCCTATCAGATGGTTTTGATTCCATCCTCACAGTAACGGACCATGACTGCTCAAAAGCCGCCATCTTCATCCCCTGCAGAGAATCCATGACGGCCCCAGAAATCGTGGAGCTCTATGCCAAAAATATCTTCCCCCACTACGGCATCCCCCGGAAGATCATCAGCGACAGAGGAACACATTTTGCCTCACACTTCCCTAGAGAACTCTGCAAGTCCCTTGGAATAGAACAGAACATCAGCACAGCCTACCACCCTCAGACAGATGGCCAGTCCGAACGTACCAACCAATGGCTAGAACAGTACCTCCGCATATATGTCAACCACCAGCAGAGTAACTGGGCCTCACTCCTACCAGTCGCCCAGTACGTCCACAACACCTGGCCCAGCAGCACCACCAAGCAAGCGCCCTTCCAGCTCCTCATGGGCCATGTACCACGTGCCCACCAGCCACAAAGATCCGAGAAAATGCCGACACTCCAAGAACGCCTGGACCGCATCCAAGAAGGCCAGCAATCGGCGCAAACCGCCATCACCAACGCCCAGACCCTCATCAGTTCCAGGAAGGGAGCGCGATTTAAGCCATTCGCCCAAGGACAAAAGGTCTGGCTCGAAGGGAAGCATATCCACATCACCCAGCCAAGCGCAAAACTCGCTCAACGATGCTACGGCCCCTTCGCTATCACCAGAGTCCTCTCCCCAGTGGTGTACCAGCTCGCCATCCCCCCACAATGGAAGCTACGCCGCGTCCATGACGTCTTCCACGCCAGCCTCCTCACCCCGTACGTAGAGACCAACGAACATGGCCCGAACTTCACAGAACCGCCTCCTGACGTCATAGATGGAGAAGCAGAGTACGAAGTCGAGGCCATTCTAGAATACCGCCGATTCGGAAGAACAAAACAGCCACAGTACCGAGTCAGATGGAAAGGGTACTCCGCAGCAGAAGACACGTGGGAACCTCGGACGAACTTGAAACACTCCATGAACCTAGTCCGCCAGTTCCACCGAGATAATCCCGCAGCGATAAGAGAGGCCTATATAAGACATGCCTTGACCACCCTCAAGGCCCCATCTCCCTCTCTCACCTCCACTACCCCCAGCTCACCCCCACCTGCCTATTCCACGCTCATGTCCGCCGATGGCACGCCGAAAGACCAACAGTCCGCCCTCCAAGTCATCAACATCGCCGCTCCAGCGTCGCCGTCCCCGACGGAGCCCGGGACCGAGGATGACCACCCGCAGCACCGCCCTGCGACGCCCTTCGCCGCCCGCGTATTCACCATCAGCGACAGCAGCTCCAGCGACGACGACGACAGTAATGGAGCAAGCGGACCGAATTCTGGACGAGATTCTCCTGCTCGTGGCAGCACATCCGCCCCCAGCCTCCACTCCGCCCCAGACCTCTCAGACCACCCTCTCAGCTCAGACAACTTCTGTGGAGTCTGCAACGCCCCCGTCCAGATCGACGATGGCCACGCCACCTGGAGCGCCTCCCCCATCTCGAGCCTCCCCTCAGCGCCTGCCAACCCCTCAGTACCTGCCGCTTCGCTCCCCCAGGCTGGACTTCATACGCCAGCGCCAGCAGACCCCCGCTTCAGGGGTGCGCCGCCCGTCAGAGCCACCGTCTTTTCCGTACTTCCATCTGCTGACAACGACCTTGCCTGCGCCGTCCACTTTCTGCCGCCGACAGAGGTCCCTGCCCCCTCGTACTCTAGTGGCCGACGCAGCTACGCAGACGTCGCCGCCACCCCCATCAGTCAAGGCAGAATCGCCACCGCCTCAGCAGCTCCACGCGCCCACGGTAACAGCGGCGGAAACTCAGGCCATGGTCAGTCAGACAACGCGCTCGGCTACGATGGTTATCTCCTGCGATGGCATAGACTTGTCGACAACGCAGGTGAGCGGGACAATATCCTTGTCCCCGATCACAACAACAGACTAGTCCCCGCCACCTTCTACGCCCACTTCACCCGCCTCGCCGAGCCCCTTATCCTGGGACGTCTGACGACGACGTCCCCCATCTACACTGAGCCCCTCCATGCTAAGCCCCGCCCAGATGCTCACCTCCCCGACATAGACGACTGGGACCTGACCGCGCTGGAGGGCAACCACCAGTACCGCCACCATGTGGACCGCCTCGTCGAGAGTCTCAACAACGCTGGTGTCGCCGCAGAAGTCCACCGCTACCGCCACCTTGTCCACAAGCTCCACTTCCAGATCGAGCAAGAGTACCACCATCTCCTGGGCACCCCTCAGCGCCGCGCCGATTATACCGCCCTCCAGCTAGATCGGGACGCTGACCTAGTACGCCGCCGCCACGCGCTTCGGGACCAGCTGCGTGTCGTCGAAGTGCGTCTCCACGACGCAGCTGTTAACTCACGCATCGGGCCCAAGCTGGACCAGATCCTTGCATGCCCCATCCTCCCCTCCATGTCCTACTGGCTGCGGGGCCGCCCTGCCACTCACCAGACCGACGTCGTCGCCCAGCTCCCCGTCCACATCCCGCCTCATGTCCACTTCATGCATGAGTGCCCCCTCCCCGTCCGTGAATGCATCGTTCACATGCTGCGCCGCAAGCGCCCCTGCCCACCTGAGTCCTCCCCCGACGCCAACGATGCCGGGCGCGCCCTGTCCGGTGAGCCCACCACCTCTGACTAACAGCGTGGCAGCTGTTCCTTAGGGGAGGGCGTACTGTTACGATCTCCCTTGCGGACTGCGGACCGTTCTCTCTCTTTGCTTACGCCCCCATGCTTACCCTTACCCCGTACGTGACTCGGTTTGACTCGCGTTTGCTTACTGTACGCTATGACGCCGGTGGAGCGGACATGACTCATGTGGAGCGATGTGGCCATCGCTCCACTACTATACTTAGCACCGGATCTTGGACTGACTCACTACCCTCGTTATGACTCAGGTAGTAGTTAGCATGTGACAGCCTGTAGCTCCCTATATAAGGAGCCCCCTTTGCGCCAGTCAAGCCTTAAGCTTGACTTAGTTTCTTAATCGAGACCCGACCTTGCTTCGACTCTTGAGCTTGCCGCTCTAAGACGCTCCCACTGCTCCTCACTACCTTGCTTCGCTCTCACGCCTCTCTGAGTCGGCTGCAACGACTTAGCTTTGAACCCTGAAGTCACAAGCGCCCATGACTTAGCTGTTCTACTCCGAAGAGTCTGCTTTACTCTCGCATCACCGAGACCACCGAAAGTGTCTCGCTCAGGACCACGTGCTCGTTGCCCTCGCACGTGCTCGCTCTCGCCACACGCCTAGTTGCACAAGTCGTGCTCACGGCCCCTCGAGCCGTAACATATCGGCAATCCTTCCAATCCACTTACCATTGAAGAAGCATCTGATGCTGAAGACGATGACTATGTGGCCAAAATATCGTCTTCTTCAGCATCAGGAACAGAAACAGCAGATACAGATATTGAGGCAATCACAAACAAAGAGGTACTGTTATCGTTGTTCTTAATTTTACAAACATGCTAACCATGAACTGGATCATAGCTTGCTGATAGCCTTCCATTGAAGACTGTTGCTGCCCGTGGCCCTGCAGCCAATCAGCTCCGTAAGTCAAAGGTTAAGAAGAGGAAAGCACCACCAAAAGAAGATACCGCTGCAAGCAGTTCATCTGCTTCCAAGAGGGCCCGCACCGAGGATGCTGATGATGAGGATCAGGTCCGAATGCTGTCAACTACCTCTATTGCGTCCCCAGTTGTTCCGGATGTGAAAGCCCAGGTATTTGTGCAATTATTTCTGACGCAACCGCATACTCACTGGTTTTTTATCTCAGGCATCTGGCAAACGGAATCCCATATACTTGTTCTATGAACCTGTTTCTAAGAATGCAGACGGACTTCCAGGAAAGCCCGGAGACAAACATTACAAGTGCTACCATGGAAACTGCAAAATCCTGACCATTACACATGCCATGAGGAGTAGCTTGAACGGTATTTCTGATTCGTTTCTTTCATCTGCTTGTTAGGATATTAAACTTCGTCCAGGTCTTACGGGTCACCTGAAGACCCATTTTCCTGCAATGTATCGCCTATTTCTGGTTTTGAAAGATCGTGATGAACCTCCCACAGACGAAGAAAAGGCTATTGTGTCTGGGAAAAAGGTTCTTGACCCTGCTAAAGCCACTGAATATCTTGTTCAGCTTGAGAAGGCGTCGAAAAATATTGTTGACATTTTCACTCAGCAACATCAGCATGCTGCGGTACAGTACATTGTGTTCTGGAATTATGTAGTAATTAAATTTTGAGCTGTAGGACAAGAAATGGGATCAAGGGGAATTCGAACAACTCCTCGCAAATTGGATGGTCGCTTGTGATCAGCCATTTGACGAAGTTGATAAGCCTGAATTCCGACAACTCCTTGAGTACACACATCTCCGTCCATCACTTCACATTCCTCATCGGAGTGCCATCTGCACGCGCATCATGAAGATGGGTGTGAATACTGTGGAGGGCGTCAAAAGGATGATCAAAGTTCGTGTCCTGTAATCACTACTCTTTTCTTGTCGTTTACCTTTATCAGGAGCTGGACTGCCAGGTCAGCTTGTCACTTGACGCCTGGACTTCAAGCAATCAACACCCCTTTTTGGCGATTATTATGCATTATATTACAAATGATTGGCAACTCGGTACGGCCTGTTAGTGTTAGAATATATAATTACAACTGACCACAAGTTGTTTTCTACTTGCTAGAGGAGCTTCTTATTGACTTTCATGAACTGATTGGTGAACACTCTGGAGTAAATATGGCACACGCAGTCTATGATACGATGAAGATGTATGGTCTGAGAGGACAGGTAAGCGCTTCATCATTATACAGCTTTTATACTATTACTGATCAACGTTTTCAGGTTGTTGGTCTCAACTGTGACAACGCATCGAACAATGACACTATGGTGGATGAATTAGAAATCCTCCTTGAAATGGACGGCTTTGAGTTTGATGCAACAGAAGCACGTATTCGGTGCATGCCGCATACGGTACACCTGTCTGCATTAGAAGTGAGCCACTTGTACGAACTGTTGTTCATCTATTAATTGGCTTCATCTCAGCTGCTTGGATGCATTGGGGCGGTCAAGGCAAACAAGAAGAACAGCTATGAGGGCGCATATCAAGATTCCATAATCGCGCCTCTAAGTCGTGACTATGATGATGATGCTGTTGGACAAGACGATAAGGATGAAGATGACCCACCAGATGATCCTGAAGCTGTTTTAAAGGAGGTCTTGTCCGCTGTTGAGAAGGTTGGTAATTAATCTTGGTGGCCTATTAATTGTGCTACATTACTATCCCTCTGTAGCTGCAAAAAATCATCCGTGCTGTGCATTCAAGTCCACAGAGGCGGCAAGCATGGTTAAATGAGGTTACGGTTTCATGTCGCGAGGTCGAGCATACCCCAAAGCAGAGAGCATTGATGCTTATTCTCGATGTGAAAACTCGGTGGTCCTCAACTCATCAGATGCTTCGTACGTGATGTTTTGGTTTATTGGGTGAAGGGACACCAGATTGATTACTGCATTGATGTAGGCCGCGCACTTGATTACCAATCTGTTATAGATGACTTTGTGGTGAAAAATAGGGACCTCCGCAAGTTTGAGATGCATGCAGAAGACTGGGATGCGACCATATTAGTCGCTCACTGGTTGAAATCATTCCGTTCCGCAACAACCCAAATGTCAGCAACCAAGCGCTCGATGCTGTCATCGACTCATGCGATATACCGTGGTCTCCAAGAATCCCTTTGTCAATCGCTCCAGGAGCTACCAAATAATGCGCCTATCCCACTCAAGCTTGGCTTGACTCGCGCACATCGAAAGCTGAGTGATTACTATGGTAAGATTGATGATTCTCCATATTACACTTGGGCCTCCTGTGAGTACCATTGGTCATATCCGCCAATTGCAACTTGCTCACTGTTTTGACTTGCAGTATTAGACCCACGGATCTCGTATGAAGGCCTTCTTACAGACTGTGGGGATGATATTTCTCTGTGCAGCCACCTTGAGCTCTCACGAGAGCGGCTCCAAACTCATTATCGCACCAAATATGCACATGATCTACTGCCTAACTCAGCCTCAACACCCCAAGTCCCTGCTAATCCAACTTGTGGATCTCCCCAGAAAGTTGACTTTACAGCACGATACAAGAAACGTGCCCGATGTTAGGCTCAAGCGTGGCCTTCTGCACGACGTGTGCGTCTGGGGGTGTCTTGGCTTGGTCTAGCCCAAGCCTAGGCTTCGGAGAGACTTCTGGAGGGCCTGGAACACGCAGGCGAAGTGTGGTTCACAAGTGCACGAGTGCAGGCAATGCACGAGTGTGAAAGGACAGTCTTTCTGGTCTAGGCAGTTACTTGGTCGAGTTAACCAGTACCTGCTGAGCCCAGAGAGAAGGAGGACAACTTGTCAAGGCGACAGAGTGGTTAGAACAAAGAGTCCTATCACTCCCACGCCTAGAGAAGCAGTGAAGGCTCGAGGTCGCACTAGGGAAGTCCCTGGGAGGAACTCGAGCTTCAAAAGGGATAGAACTGGCTTGATTGCTCAAGAAGTCGAGTCTGAGGTACATAGAGACAAGACGACGCACTATAAGTACTTAGTAGGGTCAAGGGTAGGTAGGAGTGCGTCATAGTAAGTAATGAGGTCACTGGTATGGGCACAGGGTAGGGTAGAGGGCATGCGTCATCGTACAGGGCACAGGGTACTGTAGCAAGTGGTCAGTAAGCGTAGGGCTGCCCAGAGGCGGCAGGGCAGAGGGTAGGGATACAGGGCAATGAAAAAGTATCAGTAAGCAGTCCAGATCGTAACATCACCCCTTTCTTAGGGGGAAAGTTCCACTTTCCTAGTTAGTAAGGTATGCATTGTCGTCTCCAGTGTCAATAGAGCGGTGGGGATCCACTGTGCAGTCGTGGTCATCCCAGGTGGGGCCACTACGATCCACAGGGCAGTCATAGTATCGATGGTTGCGAGGGACAATGCAGGGGCGGT
>QLOS01000844.1:0-12762 GCA_003313725.1 Russula sp. MG48 | reverse complement strand
AGAGCTGCGTATGCAAGGGGATGATATTGACGGATACATCGCCAGCTTCGACCATTACGTCCTTGCATCAGGGTGGTCCCCAAATGAACGAGGGACACTAGACCTCTTCACCAAAGGTTTGCGCTGAGGAATAGCGCTCAAAATCCTCGACAGAGACACGGTCCCCACAACGATTGAAGGGTGGAAGGAAGCAGCACGCAAGGAAATCCAGAGAACGGCCCGAAAGACAGCAATGTTGGGACCGAACCCCAACCCCCCGCGCTTTATACCACGTCCCCGCTTCGTCCCCAGAACCACCCTGCCAGCTCGGCCCAATCGAAACAACATCCCCGTCCCCATGGAGGTTGACGCCAATCGCTTAGGAGGACCGCTAACCATCGCAGAAAAGAAAAAGCTCATGGATGAGCAAAAGTGCTTCTACTGCAAGGAAGTGGGCCACCGGGCGTACCAGTGCAGTAAGAAGCCGGGACGACGAGGACCACCACCACCCAAAGCAAGGGTAACAGAGACAGAAGTCGCCCCCAGCATCATGCCAGAAGATAGCGCCAGTCAAACGTCCCAATCAGACCTCATCTCCCAGCTACGTTCCATGAATGCCACAGAGCGCACCGCCATGTTTGACCAGATCATAGAGGAGGACCTGGATTTTTAAAGCAGCTTGATCTATCAGCCTGGGATCAAGCTTCACGAATTTGTACCATGTATGTCTCGAACCGAAATAGTGTCAATGCCAATTTTTCGTTTGCAAACATACATGGGAAGGCTGCAGAAAGAGCACTAGTGGACAGTGGTGCCACAGACAACTTCATCGACCAAAAGACCGCCAAACAACTTCACCTCACCCCGCACCTTCTCCCCCAACCACGCCTCCTGTACAACGTGGATGGATCGGAAAATCGCAGTGGAAGGATAACCACCTACTGCGACCTCCTCATCAAGCAAGGCAGCAAGGAGCACGTCCAACGCTTCTACTGGGCCAACCTAGGGCGAGACCGAACCATTC
This sequence comes from Russula sp. MG48, assembly GCA_003313725.1. NCBI lineage: Eukaryota > Fungi > Basidiomycota > Agaricomycetes > Russulales > Russulaceae > Russula > Russula sp. MG48. The sequence continues at coordinate 11,759 of QLOS01000844.1, read as the reverse complement.
TAGGCTTTCCCTGGTTGCATGCATTCAACCCCGTCATTAATTGGACAACTCGCACCATCCAAGGAGGACCAATCTCGCTAACAACAACGGGAAGGAAGGCCCCAGAGCAACCTAAGACCCTACTATGCTATGCCCAGATGCTAGGACACGCGCTAGACGCTATAGGGTGGGAAGAAGGAGACAGCCTCATCCTTCAGATCAACCGAACTAACATCGCCCAAGAATGGGCGATACAAGCACACCAAGAGCGAGAGGCTCCTACAGCCGCGGACGTCCCAAGGGAATACGCACGACACTGGAGGGTCTTCTCAGAGAAAGAAGCACAACGCTTCCCCCCCAGACGAGAGGATGACCACGCCATCAACCTCAAACCAGACGCCCCAACAACGCTAGACTGCAAGGTCTACCCCCTCAACCCCAAGGAGCTGATCGCCGCCGACGCCTGGATTAAAGAACAACTCGACAAAGGGTACATCCAATTGTCGAAGTCCCCATACGCCGCGCCATTCTTCTTCATCAAAAAGAAGGATGGATCCCTTCGCCCGGTCCAGGACTACCGCACGCTGAATAGCTGGACGATCCGGGACGTATACCCCCTGCCTGATATTAACATCCTCACTAGAGATCTAGAAGGACGCGCACTCTTCACAAAGTTCGATATCCGATGGGGGTACCATAATGTGCGTATCAAGGAAGGAGATCAGTGGAAGGCGGCCTTCAAAATGCCACAAGGACTCTTTGAGCCCCACGTCATGCTCTTCGGGCAGTGCAACGCCCCAAGCACCTTTCAACGAGTCATGGACAGACTACTCCGCCCGCTAAAGCTCAAATACCCCAGAATGATCTTTGTCTACATGGATGACATCCTCATCGCCACGCCCCTGGACCACACCCTACACCGACAAATTGTCCATGAACTCCTGGATGTCCTGGAAGAAGGATCGTTCTTCCTCAAACCACAGAAATGCCTCTTTGAACAACGGAGGGTCAAATACCTGGGACTCGTAATCGACGGAGAATCACTGCGCATTGAGTCCAGCAAGCTGAAAGGAATCAAGGAGTGGCCCCGTACCCTCACCAGCATCAAACAACTGCGATCCACCCTAGGAGTGCTGGGATACCAGCGCCCCTTCATCCCAGGCTTCGCAGAGATTGCCCGCCCACTCACCAGCCTGCTAAAGAAAGGGGCCCCCTTCGTCTGGACGGACGAATGCTCAGCCGCCGTGGACAAGCTCATCCACATCGTCACCAGCGACCCTGTCCTCTGGCAACCCAGCCCAGCACGACCATATGAGCTCGAAGTAGACGCCTCCCAAAATGCCACAGGAGCCATCCTGTACCAGTATGATCCCCAGGGACGTCGCAGACCAGTGGGATATGACTCCAAGACGTTCACCGCGACCGAGCGCAACTACCCCATCTGGGACAGAGAGTTCCTAGCCATCATTCGAGGGCTAGAACACTGGCGCCATCTCCTCATGGGCACACAACATCAGGTCCTTGTCATCACAGATCACAAGAACCTCCAATACTACAGATCCCCCCAGAAAATCAACCGGAGGATCGCCCGCTACATCCTCACACTAGGGGACTACGACATCACCCTAGTCCACCGCCCAGGGGCAACTAATAAAGCTGACGCCCTCTCCCGTCGCCCGGACTTCGATAGCGCAGGAAGCGACAACGAAGACGTCATCGCCCTACCCTCACACCTCTTCGCTAACGCTGCAACCGCTGTAAATTTGGAAGATCGTACCCTAGCGGCCCAGAAAGACCACCAATCCATGCTCGCCACATGGGCCTCTACCTACCCCCTGGAACGCCGTCCCGGAGGAGGGTGGTGGCACGCCGATCGCCTGGTTGTCGTGGCAGACAATGACCTTAGGAGGGGGGTAATTTCCCTCTACCATGACTCAACAACAGCCGGACACCCGGGCATCCTAAAAACATGCCTCCTCATCGCCAAAGACTACTGGTGGCCTAACATGAAACAAACAGTCCTCGCCTACGTCAAAGGATGCACCACCTGCCAAGCTACCAAAGCCAACACCACGAAGCCAACGCCACCCCTCATGCCTATCACAACCAACCCAACCGCCCTGCCATTCAAGATAGTCGCCCTCGACCTCATCGTCAAACTGCCCCCATCAGATGGTTTTGACTCCATCCTCACAGTAACGGATCATGATTGCTCAAAAGCCGCCATCTTCATCCCCTGCAGAGAATCCATGACGGCCCCAGAAATCGCGGCGCTCTATGCCAAGAACATCTTCCCCCACTATGGAATCCCCCGAAGAATCATTAGTGACAGGGGGACACACTTTGCCTCGCACTTTCCCAGAGAGCTCTGCAAGTCCCTCGGCATAGAACAGAACATCAGCACCGCCTACCACCCCCAGACAGACGGCCAATCCGAGCGCACCAACCAATGGCTAGAACAGTACCTCCGCATCTACGTCAACCACCAGCAGAACAACTGGGCCTCGCTACTACCAGTCGCCCAATATGTCCACAACGCCTGGCCCAGCAGCACTACCAAGCAAGCGCCATTCCAGCTCCTCATGGGCCATGTACCACGTGCCCATCAGCCACAAAGATCCGAGAAAATGCCGACACTCCAAGAACGCCTAGATCGCATCCAAGAGGGCCGGCAATCAGCGCAGACCGCCATCACCAACGCCCAGACACTCATCAGCTCCAGAAAGGGAGCGCGATTTAAGCCATTCGCCCGAGGACAAAAGGTCTGGCTCAAAGGGAAGAATATCCACGTCACCCAACCAAGCGCAAAACTTGCTCAGCGGTGCTACGGTCCCTTCGCTATCACCAGAGTCCTCTCCCCAGTAGTGTACCAGCTCGCCATCCCCCCACAGTGGAAACTACGCCGCGTTCATGACGTCTTCCACGCCAGCCTCCTCACCCCATACGTAGAGACCAGCGAACATGGCCCAAACTTCACAGAACCGCCTCCTGACGTCATAGACGGAGAAGCAGAGTACGAAGTCAAGGCCATTCTAGAATACCGCCAATTCGGAAGAACAAAACAGCCACAATATCGAGTCAGATGGAAAGGATACTCCGCAGCAGAAGACACGTGGGAACCTCGGGCGAACTTGAAACACTCCATGAACCTAGTCCGCCAATTCCACCGAGATAATCCCGCTGCAATGAGAGAGGCCTATATAAGACATGCCTTGACCGCCCTCAAAGCCCCATTCCCCCCTCTCACCTCTACTACCCCCAGCACGCCCCCGCCCACTTACTCATCGCTCATGTCCGACAATGGCTCGCCGAAAGACCAACAGTCTTCCCTCCAAGTCACCAACATCGCCGCCCCAGCGTCGCCATCCCCGACGGAGCCCAGGACCGAGGATGACCACCCGCAGCACCGCCCAGCAACGCCTTTCGCCGCCCGCATATTCACCATCAGTGACAGCAGCCCCAGCGACGACGATAGCAGCCATGGGGCAAGTGGACCAAATTCTGGACGAAGTTCTCCTGCTCGTGGCAGCACACCCGCCCCCAGCCTCCACTCCGCCCCAGACCTCTCAGACCACCCGCTCAGCTCAGACAACTTCTGTGGAGTCTGTAACGCCCCCGTCCAGATCGATGACGGCCACGCCACCTGGAGCGCCTCCCCCGTCTCGAGCCTCCCCTCAGCGCCTGCCAACCCCTCAGTACCTGCCACTCCGCTCCCCCAGACTGGACTTCATTCGCCGGCGCCAGCTGACCCCCGCTTCAGGGGCGCGCCGCCTGTCGGAGCCACCGTTTACTCCGTACTTCCATCTGCCGACAACGACCTTGCCTGCGCCGTCCACTTTCTGCCGCTGGCAGAGGTCCCTGCCCCCTCGTATTCTAGCCGACGCACTTACGCAAACGTCGCCGCCACCCCCATCAGTCAAGGAGGAATCGCCGCCGCCTCAGCAGCTTCACGCGCCTACGGTAACAGCGGCGGAGGCCCAGGCCATGGCCAGTCGGGCAACGCGCTCGGCTACGATGGTTATCTCCTGTGATGGAATCAACTTGTCGACAACGCAGGTGAGCGGGACAATATCCTTGTCCCCGATCACAACAATAGGCTAGTCCCCGCCACTTTCTACGCCCACTTCACCCGCCTCGCCGAGCCCCTCATCCTGGGACGCCTCACAACGACGTCCCCCATCTATGCTGAGCCCCTCCATGCTAAGCCCCGCCCGGATGCTCACCTCGCCAATGTAGACGATTGGGACATGACCGCACTGGAGGGGGACCACCAGTACCGCCACCATGTGGATCGCCTCGTCGAGGGCCTCAACGACGCCGGCGTCGTTGCAGAGGTCCACCGCTACCGCCACCTCGTCCACAAGCTCCACTCTCAGGTTGAGCACGAATACCACCACCTCCTCGGCACCCCTCAGAGCCGCGCCGACTATACCGCCCTCCAGCTGGATAGGGACGCTGACTTAGTGTGCCGCCGCCATGCGCTGAGGGACCAGCTGCGTGTCGTCGAAGTGCGTCTCCACGACGCAGCCGTCAACTCGCGCATTGGGCCCAAGCTGGACCAGATCCTTGCGCGCCCCATCCTCCCTTCCATGTCTTACTGGCTGCGGAGCCGCCCTGCCACTCACCAGACCGACGTCGTCGCTCAACTCCCCGTCCACGTCCCGCCCCATGTCCACTTCATGCACGAGCGCCCCCTCCCCATCCGCGAGTGCATCGTGCACATGCTACGCCGCAAGCGCCCCTGTCCGCCCGAGTCCTCCCCCGACGCTAACGATGCCGGCCGCACCTTGTCCAGTGAGCCCACCACCTCTGACTAACAGCGTGGCAGCTGTTCCTTAGGGGAGGGCGTACTGTTACGATCTCCCTTATGGACTGTGGACCGTCTTTCCTTGTGTTTACGTCCATATGCTTACCCTCACTCTGTACGTGACTTGAACTGACTCCCATCTGCTTACTGTACGATATGACACCTGTGGAGTGCGTGTGACTCATGTGGAGCGATGTGGCCATCGCTCCACTACTATACTTAGCTCCGGATCTTGGACTGACTCACTACCCTCGTTATGACTCAGGTAGTAGTTAGCACGTGCCCCATGTAGCTCCCTATATAAGGAGCCCCCTTTGCGCCAGTCAAGCCTTAAGCTTGACTTAGTTTCCTAATCGAGACCTGACCTTGCTTCGACTCTCTGAGCTTGCCGCTCTAAGACGCTCCCACTGCCTTCCTGCCTCGCCTCTGCCTTAGTGCTCGCTTAGCACTACCCTGTTTTACTCTCACGCCTCTCTAAGTCGGCTGCAACGACTTAGCTTTGAACCTGGAAGTCACAAGCGCCTGTGACTTAGCTGTTCTACTCCGTCATCGAGACCACTAAAAGTGTCCTGCTCAGGATCACGTGCTCGTTGCCCTCGCACGTGTTTACCCTTGCCTCACGCCTAGTTGCACAAGTCATGCTCACGGCCCCTCGAGCCGTAACAGAAAATCATTCTAGGGTATTTGAGCTTTAGTGGGCGGAGCAGCCTGTCCATGACTCGCTGGAAGGTGCTTGGGGCGTTGCACTGCCCAAAGAGCATAACACGGGGCTCGAAGAGCCCTTGTGGCATTTTGAAGGCCGCCTTCCATTGGTCTCCTTCCTTGATGTGCACATTGTGGTATCCCCAGCGGATGTCGAACTTGGTGAAGAGGGCGCACCCTTCTAGATCCCTGGTGAGGATGTTAATGTCGGGTAAGGGGTACACATCCCAGATCGTCCAGCTGTTCAGCGTGCGGTAGTCTTGAACCGGGCGAAGGGATCCGTCCTTCTTTTTGATGAAGAAGAATGGCGCGGCATATGGGGATTTCGACAATTGGATGTACTCTTTGTCGAGTTGTTCTTTTATCCAGGCGTCGGTGGCGATCAGTTCCTTGGGGTTAAGAGGGTAGACTTTACAGTCTAGCGTTGCTGGGGCGTCTGGTTTGAGGTTGATTGCGTGATCATCCTCTCGGCTGGGGGGGAAGCGCTGCGCCTCCTTTTCTGAGAAGACTCTCCAGTGTCGTGCATATTCCCTTGGGACATCTGCGGCTGTGGGGACCTTCCACCCTTGATGTGCCTGTATTGCCCATTCTTGGGCGATGTTGGTTCAGTTGATCTGGAGGATGAGGCTATCGCCTTCCTCCCATCCCATGGCATCCAGCGCGTGCCCTAGCATCTGGGCATAGCGTAGTAGGGTCTTGGGTTGCTCCGGGGCCTTCCTTCCCGTCGTCGTTAGCAAGATTGGCCCTCCCTGGATGGTGCGGGTTGTCCAGTTGATGACAGGGTTGAACGCATGCAGCCAGGGGAAGCCCAGGATGGTCCTGTCCCGTCCCAGGTTGGCCCAGTAGAAGCGTTGGACATGTTCCTTGTTTCCCTGCTTGATGAGGAGGTCGCAATAGGTGGTTATCCTTCCGCTGCGATTTTCTGATCCATCCACGTTATACAGGAGGCGTGGTTGGGGGAGGAGGTGTGGGGTAAGGTGAAGTCGCTTGGCGGTCTTTTGGTCGATGAAATTATCTGTGGCGCCACTGTCCACTAGTGCTCTTTCTGCAGCCTTCCCATGTATGTTTGAAAAAGTAAAATCGGCATTGACACTATTTCGATTCGAGACATACATGGTACAGATTCGCGAAGCTTGATCCCAGGCTGATAGATCAAGCTGCTTCAAAAATCCAGATCCTCTTCTATGATCTGATCAAACATGGCAGTGCGCTCTGTGGCATTCATGGAACGTAGCTGGGAAATGAGGTCTGATTGTGACGCCTGGCTGGCGCTATCTTCTGGCGCAATACTGGAGGCGGCTTCTGTCTCTGTCACCCTTGCTTTGGGTGGTGGTGGTCCTCATCGTCCTGGCTTCTTGCTGCACTGGTATGCCCGGTGGCCCACTTCTTTGCAGTAGAAGCACTTTCGCTCGTCCATGAGCTTCTTCTTTTCTGCGATGGTTAATGGTCCTCCTAAGCGATTGGCGTCAACCTCCATAGGGACAGGGATGTTGTTTTGATTAGGCCGGGCTGGTGGAGTGGGTCTGGGGACGAAGTGGGGGCGTGGTGTGAAGCGTGGGGGGTTGGGGTTTGGTCCCAACATTGCTGTTTTCCGGGCCGTCCTTTGGATTTCTTTGCGCGCCGCTTCCTTCCACCCTTCGATCGTTGTGGGGACCGTGTCTCTGTCGAGGATTTTGAGCGCTATTCCTCGGCGCAGGCCTTTGGTGAAGAGGTCTAGCATCCCCCGTTCGTTTGGGGACCACCCTGATGCAAGGACGTAGTGGTCGAAGCTGGCGATGTATCCGTCGATATCGTCCCCTTGCATGCGCAGCTCTGTGAGCTTCCTGTAGGCCTCTTGTTCTTTGGCAGTGTCAGTGAATGCCCTTTTGAAACTGTCTTCGAACTCTGTCCACAGGACTTCATCTGTTCGTGCGATGGGGTTAATCTGCCTGGTGACTTTGTTGTTGAGGGCTTTCATCTGGGCATTGCCCCAGTCGTCGACTTTTGGTCCTCTAATAAGGGATATAGCGAGGGCCACACGATTATAGGGGATAGTGACATTTTCCAAGGTACTGTGGAGGATCCTGTAGATATTGAACTCCCTGAGGAAGTTGTTGCTTTTGCTACGATCTCCTTTGAAGGTGGTGGGCTTATTCCCCGTTGCTCCGTTGTCATTTCTTGGTGGGGCGACTGCGGCCATTACTGGAGGTGCGGGAGGTGCTGGTGGCTGTGGTTGCTGGAGGATAGGCGGCGGTGCAGTTGGCTGAGCTGCTGCGTGAGCGATTTGCAGGAGCTGGGGCGTTTCTTGTGTTTCTGGGAGGAGTGGGTGTGCTCCCTGTAGCGTGGCTACGTCTTGGAGTCCTGTGCTAATGAACTCTTCGAGCGGCGAGATGACTTGGGGGACTGGTGTGGGTTCTTCCCCTTCGCTGGCACTGTGGAAGGCCGAGGATGTGTGACTTGGACTGGCTGGATCTACTGTGATGGGCTCTGGGGATTCCGGTTTGAGCGAACTGTGTCCTAGCCCAGTTTCGTTGGCGTGTTCGAGTTCTAGGACTTCTGTTACGCTCCCGCTTCACTGTACGCCTTACTTCTTTTCATTCTTACTGCCTACCGCTCTCTACGCTTTGCCTATGGACTGCCGGGCCCCTACGGCCCGTGACTCCGCCTATGCCTTCCTATCTCGCTCTGTACAGCTACCACACGGCCTGACGGGCCGTCGGGTCCGACGCGCATCCACTAGTGCTACATCTGCACAGTTCTGCGCATGCGCTGCCTCGGCACCTACTGACTCATACCATACAATGACTCCGGATGACTGTGTACCAGTAGCGGTGTCCTAGGGGCACCATGACTCATTCTGACTCCCTATGAGTCATCTCCGCATGTACTTATATCGCGCTGTATGCCTAGGACAGACCCTAAGTCTGTTCTCTTGTAATCTCAGCTTGTGAACGGTTCCCTTCCTTCCCTTGTGAACCACAACTCCTCTGGTCAATTGCCAGACTTCGCGCGTCCCCTTGCAGAACCTTAGTGTATGCTCAAAGGCAAGGGAAAGCTCTCTATCAGACGTCACAAGAGCACGCCTGCACGTGAGAGGTATACAGACCTCTTGCCTACAAGGCCAGAGTCACCAGCATCGCCTACGCCCCCTCCTTCGCCTGTGGAGGTACGCTCACTCGGTGGGCGTGACATTAGAACAGACTTACCCAGTCAAACGGAGGCCGCGGGCCCGAGCACAAGGATCATCGTGGAGTCACCAATAGAACACAAGTTTAAGCCGTTTACCGTCACACTCTGCGTAAATAACGACAAGAAAGACGACCAGAGAACCCTCTTCTTCTACGAAGGAGAAGAATCCACACATTTCGAAGGAACGATCCCGTGGACGGGGCACTACATCCTCGCCATCCTCCCTGGAAGGACCAAGGTCGGAGCATATCCGGTACACCACGTAGCAGGAGTTTGGTACGAGGTTGGATACAACAACAAGACCAATAAACACTTCGCATACGCAATCGCAGAGACCCGCTTCCCAGTGTTAGGGGAACCGAAGGCACCAGAGAAGGACGACACCACCGCCTTCACCTCGGACGTAGGAAAGGCATTAGAAGGCGCAGAATGACAAGAAGTCAGGGACCCAAGCCCTATTGAAGAAGATCCAGAACCAATACAAGTCATGAGCACCCAAACCATCACTCCAGCACGCTATGCCCTCGCGGCCGGACAATCCTACGCAGACATCGCCAGGGTCAACCCATTCGCCCCAGCAGAACCTCGCCCTGAGGTACCACGAGACAGAGAAGGCGGGGGACCGCCAGGAGGAGGCGGGGGACCACCAGGAGGAGGCGGGGGACCACCAGGAGGAGGCGGAGGCTACCCTGGGGGAGGACCACTCGGAGCAGGGCCACCAGGAGGAGAGCCACCCGGATTTCCAGGATTTGACCTGGGCGCCCCAGGGCCACAAGGTGCGGACGCAAAACTAGTTGGCCAGCCCCCAGAACCCTTTAGAGGAGGCGAAGAAGGGCGAAAACATGCCAGGCACTGGATGCTCAACCTCGAAAACTACCACTTCTTGAACAGAAATGCTGCGGCCATCGCACAGGAAGACAACCGCGTCGCGCACGCCCTCACCCTCATCAGGGGGCCACACGTGGATGGATGGGCACGCCAACGCATGAAATGGCTGCAACAGGTCTCCAGAGGCCTCATACAGGACAATCACCCCTGGGAGTCCTTCAGGACCAGGTTCCTCCTCGATTACTCTGACATCTCCGCCCCCCAGAGGGCGCAGCAGGAGCTGATGGCAATCAAGATGCAGCCAGGAGAAGGCGTTGATAGCTACATCGTTAGGTTCGAAGAACTCGCTGAAAGGGGGAACCTCGAACCTAACAATGTCGCTGTTGTATGGTACTTCTGGAAGGGCCTCAACCCCGGACTCCTTAGGGCCTGCCTCAAGGAAAGGCCTGTCCCCATGACCTGGGAAGAGTGGAAGCACGCGGCGCGCACCAACCACGTCCACTGGCAGATTGAGCAAGGTATTCTAGCTCAACAAAAGCAGCAGAACCCCTTCGCAGGAGCCCAGCGAACCCCTCGCCCCTTCTTCCCTTTCCCTACACGAGGCCCTCGCCCCCAGCAGCAGCAGACACAACACCACCAGCGGCTGCTCCGCCCAAGTAAAATGGGACCGGTCCCGATGGAAGTAGACCGCCTAAGGGCCATGCTCAGCGATACAGAGAAGGCCCGCCTCCAGAAGGAAGGACGCTGCTACCAATGCAAGAAACAGGGCCACCTGGCACGCCAATGCCCCCAAAGGAAGACACAGGGGAACCGCCCGCGCGCTGCCAAAGCACAAATAGTGCGGGAAGACGAAGAAGAGGACCCAGGAGACGTTGCTACGCCCGCACTCTCCATCCCTCAAGGGACGATGGGCCCAGAAGAAATTCTCAAGGCTATGGCCGCCCTTAGTGACGAGCAGTATGGTCAGATGGGCCAGATGTGGGAGGGCCAGGGTTTTCCAAACGCCTGAATACGTCGGCCAGTATTCGGGCCATGTTCTGTCGTGATGTGTATCTACCAAGAATCAAATCGTTGCGTATCCCAGCTCAGTTACACACCTCGACTGCCAAGGCCGAGCTCCCTGTCTTCATTGACAGTGGGGCAACAGAAAACTTCGTCAGCCCAACCTTTATCAGAAGGAACAAAATCGCCACACTACCCCTCAAACGTCCCAGGAAACTGTGAAATGCAGATGGAAGCAAGAACAGCATCGGGGAACTCACCAGGTTCACTGAATTGGAAGTAATCACTGGCAAAAAGAGCCACATCCACCGCTTTTACATCGCAGAGCTAGGAGGGGACGACCTCATACTAGGCTACCCATGGCTCGCCGCGGTAAACCCCCACATTGATTGGACGAAGGGAAGCATCGACCAAAGCATTGCCCTTCGCACACCAGAAGCATCGCTGCTCCAGCCCACGCCACCAGTACAAGTTGCAGGACTGCGAGTGGATCTTCCGTTGTGCCAGCCCCTCTTAGAACCAGGAGACAAACTCATCATGCGCCTCTGCAAGGCTACTGTCTCCCAATGCATCGCTGAAGAAGCACAATCGAAGGAAAGGAAGACGTGGGACCAAATAGTGCCGGCCCACTATCACCGCTTTAGCAAGGTCTTCAGCGAACAAGCAGCACAACGCTTCCCTGAATCATGACCCTGGGACCATGCCATTGACCTCAAACCCGACGCCCCAGACACCATGGATTGCAAGATCTATCCACTCAACCCCAGGGAGCAGGCCGCACAACGGGAATTCGTCAAGGAGAACGAGGGCCTCGGCTTGATCCGCCCCTCAGACTCCAGATACAGCTTCCCAGTCTTCTATGTTAAGAAGAAGAATGGGGACCTACGCCTGGTCATTGATTATCGGAAACTAAATGCTGTCACTATCCGAAATCGCTACCCACTGCCACTGATCCCAGAACTAATCGACCGCGTGAGGGGACATGCACTATTCACCAAGATGGACATCAGATGGGGCTACAACAACATCCGCATACGCGAAGGAGACCAATGGAAGGCAGCCTTCAAGACGAACCTAGGACTGTTCGAACCAATGGTCATGTTCTTCGGCCTCACCAACTCCCCAGCAACCTTTCAGACCATGATGAACCAAATCTTCAAGGAACTCATCGACGGAGGCTACGTTACAGTGTACATGGACGATATCCTCATGCACACGCCCCTGGACTACCCCCTTCACCGCCGCATCACTGCCCAGGTATTAGAGATACTCC
>QLOS01000837.1:0-23033 GCA_003313725.1 Russula sp. MG48 | reverse complement strand
ATGGTTTTGTCTAAGGGGCGAGGGGGGGGGGGAAACACTTATGCTAAAAGCGTAGATGAGAACAAAAAATGCCATACTTTGATAGAAATTAGAGGGTTCCGCGGATTCTGCTGGAAAGAATTCAATATCCCCTCTGTCCCTATGAGTTCCAAAGCGTCGGGAAAGTGTGCTCTAAACCATGGAAGAGATTGGTCATTGTGGGATAGCTTCTCGAACTCAATCGTTGGAGCGAATAATGTGCAAGTAAATGATTTGTCCTGTATGAGGCATAGCACACGTTGCGAGATAAGGCTCGGTCATGGTTGAGGTAGGAGACTGACTTTGTTAGGCAATGCGATGAGCATGAAAGAGTGCCTTGGCCAGATATGCAAATGATTCGGATCAAGGAGAAAGGTTGAATTATTACGATTGTCTCGTCCAGCTGGAATTTTAAGTTCAATGTATTCATGGGGGATATATTCTTGCTGAAAATCCATGCTGTGGAGAGTGATATATTTGGTCATAACGCAGCGCGCTCCGAAAGCGAGAGGGGTTACCCACCGGACGACCCTCATCAGCTGACGTCTTACGATGGAATAACTGCCGTCTGCGCCGATACAGAGGTCAAAACCCCTTTCGAGTTTCTCGCCCGTACTAGCATCCAGGACCGATATCACGCGGCCATCGAAATCTACGGACACAGCCTTATGTTGGAAAAAGACGCGAATGGACTTGACAGCTAGCGCTTCGTTGAGAAGCCCCTGGTTTAGAAGGGCACGGTCTATGGAATTAATGCACTTTTCAAGAACAAGGCAATTCAGGGGGCGGGACAAACGCGGCACAAGGGCGTGAGCACGAGGACCATCGAGGAGTGGGAATGCCATGCCCACCTGGCCGTTCCTATCGTAGGGTTGGCTGTCCAAATTACCGTCGGAATCATGGATCATTCGGCCACGCATGGGAATAACGTTGTCGAGGAAGCGAGAGGCCGCGGCGGAATCAATTGCTTGCATGGCAGCTATTCCACGAGAAGATATGGCGAGGTTAATCGATCGCTGCTGGGCGGCTGCCTGCGAAGAAGGCAAGCGCATATCTGGGGTCGACTTTTGTGAAAATGGATCATCCGCCAAGTGAAAGAGGAAGATACCAGAGCGAGATTCATATATTTCGACTGACCAACCCATCTTTGCGAGGGAGATGGCGGCGAGGCAGCCAACTGGGCCTGCACCGATTACGACAAGTTTTCTGGTCATGGTGGGGTGTCAGTGTCAATATAGCGTTGGTATTCGCTCCCCAGTGCTACTGCGCTACTAGTTCTGCAAAGCTTTGGGGCCATCAAAGATCTCCGCGGCTACAGTTCCACGGAACATCCGGGCCGTACCTTCTCACACCTACAGTACTTTTCCTGCGCGGCGGTATTACGGAAAAAAAAAAACTATTCTTCTCATCCTCAACTGGTCAACTCCCGTTTACATTAGCTTTAGCTACTGGCTACCTCCAATGTTACGGTTCAAAGAAAGTTTATTTCCCTTTCCCGAAATTACGCGCTGCAGTCGCTGAATCCCAGAATACCTGAGGTCCTTGCCAACCATGTAAAACCTTTGATCAGATAACCGAGTATTCTTGTCCTGTGACTGACTTGAGTCCGCTAGGTGAGACTGTACATTCCCGAGCCCCATCGGTAATTTGCGATGAACCGAAAGTCGGACGGTTGATGTCGCAGCCCTCCGGAACCAACAAGCTAGACTTGGAATGCAACGTCGCACCGTGCATTCCATTCAAAGACAGTCTCGGGTAATGATCTGCGATGACAAGTGATCGCTGTGACGGCTAGATGGTTAGATGGTCTCGCTGTTACAAGTAAATGAGGTGTCACGGGGTTGCACGGGCGGTAGAAAAAGGGGAAGGAAGGGAAGACATGCGGTAAATAATTTAATGAATGGACGACGCCAGACCACGACCACCTGCGGTAGATGGAATTCATTTCACATACGCTTTTTCTGTCTTTCGCGATATGCCGACACCAAACCCCACGCGCATACACACAGCATCACATTCACCCGACTTATTCGCGCACCGATGCAATCCCTTTTTGATGCTCCTTTCCGCCCCCGTTTTGTTATCCCCACTAATCACGACGTTGGCGCAATGCGTGTCAAAGGTTCGTAAATCTCCAGCGTTTAATTTGCTTCCATGCCCCGTAAATAGTAAACGCCCGTTGAAACTTCGCCCTGGACCCGCAGGCGAAGAACCTTGCACTTATCTATGTGGTAATTCTTTGGGCCTTCTTCCGCAGGCTGCAGAAGCGCTGGTACAGGAGGAATTTCGTGTCTGGGGTTCCAGGAAAGCGCTCTAACCTGTCCGAATTCATTTCCCCAAGCATGTGCTGACCGCCCTTTTTCACGTTCGCAGGGCTGTTCTCGGACATCACGATCATCCGCACGGGAGGGAATGGATCAACATCACTGATCACGTAAACCCTCTTCTTGCTGAGCTGTTAGGTAGAGAAATTCTGGAATATTCCTCGTGACGGTGGTCCTTGGTCTAACGTACTCTTTCGCGTTTGCGAAAGGTGCCCGCGAGGCTGAGGTTGCCTGCATGGGAACTCTGACGGCAAATCTGCATCTCATGATGAGTACATTCTATAAACCCACCCCTGAGCGGTACAAGTTACTCTGCGAGGGCAAGGCATTCCCATCCGACCAGGTGGGTCACTCCTCGTTTTAATCACCTTTACATCATTCTCTCACTTTTTCTAACGCTGCCCTTGTCAAAGTTTGCTTTTGCGTCCCAGGTGCAATTACACGGGTTCGATCCCAAAGATGCTATCATCGAAATGTTCCCCCGCCAAGGGGATTTCTTCCTTCGAGAAGAGGATATTTTGGAAGTAATAGAAAAACAGGGGTCTTCTATCGCCCTTGTCATTTTCAGCGGCGTGCAGTACTACACGGGACAGTGGTTCCCGATGCAATCGATCACAAAGGCAGCTAAGGCTCAGGTGTGTTTTTTTTTTTTTTCCGTTCACCGCGGGATCTTGCCTGGGCGTCCCGAGAAATATCCAACTTTGAGAGATCAATATCCGGGGAGGGTATCTTCTATAGTCCTATTACCCTTCAACACCTTTACGTTCCAGTTATGTTCATGTCCCAGTTTTGTTGATCGATATCAAACGCAGGGATGTATTTGTGGATGGGACCTTGCCCACGCGATCGGAAATGTTCCACTGTCTCTTCACGATTGGGATGTCGACTGGGCAGTGTGGTGCAGCTACAAATATCTAAATTCAGGTCCTGGGGGCATTGCCGGCCTATATGTTCACGAGAAGTGGGACCAAGAAAAGCCAAGGTGCAGCAGCTTCACGCTTTTTCTCACACATTTCACCGATCCCCCTACCATCCTACACACTGTCCTTTTACGACACGTTAATCTGGCTGCCTGACGCGCCGTTCGGGTTCGTATACTGACGTGTCCTGATTAAAGATACGCGGGTTGGTGGGGTCACGATCCCGCCACACGTTTTCTCATGCCACCAATTTTCTCTCCCATTCGAGGTGCCCAAGGATTGCAGATGTCAAACCCATCTGTCCTCGGTGTGGCCTCTCTTCTCGGCTCCCTTCGAGTATTCAAGGAAGCTGGGATGGTGGAACGTTTACGAGTGCGTTCCATCGAACTGACAGCACATCTCGAGGGACTCCTGACTCAGTCGGCTTATTTTGTCCGCCCACACAATGCCGCCACGAGAATCCCCCTATGCGCCAGCTCGATGGATCCCTCTCAACACCGCCGCCCCGCATTCACTATTATTACACCATCCGCTGCAAACTCTCGGGGCTCGCAGCTCTCCCTTTTGTTCTTCTCATCGGATACGGAGCTCATGCCTAAAGTTCACGAGGGCCTACGTAGTTACGGCGTAATAGGGGACGAAAGGCACCCGGATGTCATCAGACTAGCTCCTGCGGCATTGTACAACACCATCCAGGATTGCAAGAACGCAGCGAGGTGTCTGGAAGAAGTCCTCGAGGCGCTAGACGATTAAAGGTGTGGCACGACAATATCATGCAGTGTCTCAATATCAAGTGTGTATTAAATATCTCAAGTATTCGACACGAAAAATATAAAATCCCCCATGATCCGAACAAATTTCTCCGACTGAAGAATTACATTGTGTTCGTCTTCCAGATCCTCCCAGTTTTTCAATACGCGACCGGCCTCCCCAAGGCCCCTTTCATGAAGGCACCGCAAGTGCTCGTACATGGCCTGGCTTTGACGCATGTTTACTAGACTGTCTCCTTTAGAGTGAATAATACTCCAGAAAATATGGTCGGCCCCCTCCCGGAGAGGCATCCTCGTGATCGAATATGAATCGTATGTTGGCAAATCGCCAAAAGTGTTGACAATGAACCAATTACGATAACTTGGAAAGGACTTCAGCAAGGCATCGATATCATAGATACCTTCCGAAAGGAAGACCCCTTGGACTGCCCGTAAGAGCGCGGAAGACGGCTCGAGGGACGATTCTGACGAGTCGAGCAAAATGCAGGCTAACATGTGTGCGCTACAGCTGTGACCCATGAGGAATATTCGAGCTGGATCGTAGGGCAGGAATTGGCATCCCTGAGGCCCGGACCAGGAAAGGAGGAAGGTGAGCAGCTGTAGGATGTCCTGCGCGTGTGCAGGGTGCCGCAGCTCGTTGTCCGGAGGATTGGTCAGCCGATAATTCGGCACGATAACCGGGGATGACGTGTACGCGGCGAGGCTGTGTGCGAGGGCGCTATGGTCCGTCTTGTCTTCACTAAGCCGTAAATTTGTCATCGTACAATCGCATAATACACGGTGCGCGGCCTAGACAAACTTACGAACACCAAGCACCGCCGTGCACGAAGCAAATGAGTGGAGCGGGAGCTGCTCCGAGTCGTGGAGCTTGGCGCGGAACAAAAAGGTCAAAGCTATGTAATGGGTCCGGGTTGGGGCCAGACGCGTAGGGGATATCCAGAAATTCGTTCATGTGGCGACTCAACTAGCACCGCACCCGCACCAAAGCACGCCCGTAGCGCCCCGTGCCGCGATCTGTTTGTGACGTCATCTTTGAAATGGTGGTTGTATAAGACCGTGCGGCACTGGTACGAATCCATGATCCGCTCGTTCCCGCAATTCGCATTCACTCGCTCAATCACTTTCACACTTACCCAATGGCTTTCACAGGCTCTGATATTCTCAAGGCATGTCAATTTTTTCCCCCCCTCCACTAGTCACCATACTTACACTATACCTTTTTCTTCCTTCCAGATCATGTACGTCCTCATTTCTTTTGGGGGTCGCCGTCGGGATTCAACGTTCCATTTTCTAGCTGTGCCATCTTTCTGCCTCCCCTAGGAGTGTTTTTAGAGCGCGGGTGCAATGCTGACTTTGTGCGTCTCTCCCTTTTCGAATCCAATCTCCGGTTCCTGATCATTTACAACACGCAGTTGATCAATATACTCCTTGTATGCGTTCATTCGTCACAAGGCGTCCTGTCCGAGTTACTAACGTTTCCTCTTCCAACCTCCTCCAGACAATCTTGGGTTGGATGTATGCATTCATTTCTATCATTCCTCTCGCTGCTGACACGTGTTTCTTCCTCCCCCAGCCCTGGTATCATCCACGGTATGCAACGACGCTTACATGTGTCTGCTCAATTAATACTCACGTCACCGTCTTTAATTTGTAGCGCTGTATATTATCTTCAAATATTGAGATTGGGCAAATACCGCACCGATTTCATTTGATTTCGCGTAATTGTTTTACTCGCCTCCATAGTCGTTTCTCGTAATCGGATTTCCTGTATATTTTCTCGACTGGGCAGTATTGAAGTGATTGTAATCTCTATGTAACCATGGATCACAGAACACCACCCAAGCCGACCTCATTCAGTCTCCGCTGCTTTCTTCGCTCTCTGATGACTGCACATTTTCGCTGTCCTCATCCTCGCTATCCTGTTCACTCAATTGGTGAATCATCCGCGCGCCAACGATCCAAGTCTTCTGCACGTTCTCTAGCAGAGCGCTATTCTTGATGCCCTCGCCTTTGGCTTCTGGCTGAGCATGCCAATGACGGATGTCCTCTTCCTCCACAATGTCGTTTTGATAAAGCGCCGCAAGTATCTGGCCAAATAGGTGAAAGCGCGTTGAGGATGCGCAGTGGTACTGGCAGGGCGCACGACAATTATGAGCTCTCGTGGAGGATTTTTTCAGAAGAAAGGCAGCGTTTTACCTGTAAGATTGAGACGGTTTCCACGCCGTCCACACCGCCAATGAGGTTAATCAGCTCTCCCCATCGATCGACCCAATTCTTGATCTCTGCCCGTTGCGGCACGGCGTCCTGAACGAGAGGGATCCTTTCCACAATGCTGGCGACGACGGCCTCGCGAACGCGGCGCAGAGGCACGTTGCTCGCCATACGTAGCGTCTTGAGTTCAACGCTAGCATTCTCAAGCGAGTGACCTTCCGAGAACGCTCGTTCGAGCGACAGACGGACTTCCGTCTGGAACTCTTGCTCGCTAGCTGTGACGGCCGCAACACCCAAAGTTGGGGGGAGGGACGTAGCGGACGACGCTACAGAGGCATTTTGCGAGGCAACGTCGTCGTCGTCAGATTCGGACGATCTTTCGTCTTCCGAGGTGACAGAGCCGGGGTCAGATGGGACAAGTTCGGCAAAGTCGTCGCCTGCGAAAAAATGACAATGACTCGCATGTACAGATCGTACGTCCTTTAGACCCAGGCGGAAACGTACCCAATCGCATCAGTCGCATGTTGTTGAAACTGTCCGATTCTTTCTCATCTCCGTCCTCGTTCCCCCTTTGAGCGATTCTCCGGGGCCACACGAACGCGTCAGAGTCTGGACCCAGGCTCTGCGAAAGGAAGGTCTGGTCTGCACATCAGAATGGCCCGCTCAGCGTCAAGGATAGGATTGTGAGAGGCAGCAGAATGCACACTTTGCTCGGCCTCCTCGAGTTCCGAGTCGGCATCGCCTTCGTCGCTCTCATCTTCGACGAGTTCCCCGACCATCGGAGCAGGCTTTTGCTTTCGTCTTGACACCCTTTCAAATGGCCTGAGAACCGTGCCTTGTCCGAGCTTGACACCATCCGACACGAGAGAGCCTCGTGCTATCCGGCTACCCTCGCCAATTCGCACCCCAGCGCCGACAATGCAGCTCTCAAGGGTGCAATTCGGACCTATCGTTACATCGTCAAAGATATATGCGTTGCGTAAAACGGTCCCGGCCCCGATAGAGCAACGTGCCCCGATGGTCGACGCGATGACCTGTGCCTCGTCGTGCACTTGAGTCGAAGGTCCTATGAGCGTATTATTACCGATCTTGCATGTCCTGCAAACCTTGTCAGGGCGTGCCGAGGCACAATTCGAGACAATTCTGGCACTGACCGAGAGAGAACGACTGAATTGTCTTTGGGGATGTATTTGTTACCGCGCAGATGATCGTAAGCGTGATCACCTGGGTGGTTGTCGTCAGGTACTAGCGGGAATGTCCAACGGGATAGAATATCCTTGCTAAATGTGCCTGTCAATTAGCAACTGGCCCAGCTACACTTGGCGTGAATACGAACCTAATGGCGTCATAACTGCGCGTGTCCTGGACCCGCGCGGCGTACCCTTCTTTCGCAACATGACAGTATATATTCTTCATGAGTAGATCCGAGGTGAGTACGCCGTGCACGAAGTCCCGCCTGATATCGCCATAATCGAAGTTGTCTTGGAATAGCGACGGTACCTGCAGAGGTTATTACTCAGCTGCGTACTGTGAGTGCCAGAACAACGGGCAGCGTGCCTCAAGAGCGCAGACATCTATTGAACAATCGATAAGGTCATTGCGAATTTCAATATTCGGGTGGGTCCCAAGGATGTCTCGGGGAATTTTAGCAATCTTTTTAGGTGGGTAGCCCGTGGTTGGTTCGTAGTGCAGACATTCCGAGGTATCTTGATCAAGCACAAACACCGCAGAGTCAGCTTTAGATCTTGATACGCCCATCAGGTTCGCAATATTGATCTTATGGAAGGCCGACACTCACCTCGTTCGATGGGCCGTCCCACTCTCCTTCACCACCATGGTCATAATGGCGTCTTTGTTAGTCTTTCGTCGCCCCTTGTGTGCGCGGACAACCTCATCTATGCGAATGTTGCTGATCAAATCACCAGAGACGAGGACAAAGTCACTGGTAATGATGCCGTGTGTGTAGATGTCGCGCATCGCATCCCCCGGCGAGAATGTCTCCTTGGCTGTCATGACGGGCACGATCTTTAAGCCAGTCGATGAATGTGACCATTTAGACTTCCTGCGAATGAAGGTATCGGTGAGAGAAGGAGGACGTTCCGCTATTGACTCACTGAATTGCCACTTTCACTTGTTCGGCATGCGAGCGGCATATTACGAAAACCTCCTGTACACCAGCGAGTGCAAGACCCTCTAGCGTCCAGTCCAATAGCGGCGCATTACAAATGGGAAGTAGACACTGGCTAACCCATTCAGATGATGCACACACAATGTACGCGGCGCATGAACCTTAGGTCGGTCAATGGTCAAGGGCTTGAATCGCTTGTTAAAACTGTCAGCAAGGATGACGGCTTGAAGCACTTCGACCTCTTCATCTTCTGCCTTGCCCCTATTCGTCGATGGCTTTGGCGGCATACAGTAATGTCCTTAGTTAAGTTAACTGGCCAAGTCAACTCACTCACGAGTCATACATATCAATCTGAATCACGTGCATATCATATGGGCACAAATCATATTCCTTGCAGCAACAGGAGCCTTAAATGACTCGAAGAACATGCACGAAACCCTGAGGGTAAAAGACAAGGAGGGTATCAAAATGGAAAGTAGGATTCGTTATTAGTCAAATGAGGTGGAACAGATCAAGTTAAAACACGTCATCAACTCATGTAACATGCGTCGAGACTGAACGAGATCTGAACGTAAACTATGCAATATAGGAGCAGAGGAATCAGAGAAAGAGAACGGACGTGGATATCCAGAAGGCATAAAGATGGTTAGGAGATGAGAAGACGTAGGCCAAATCTTGCCACGATCATGATAGTCATTCAGTGATAAATACCCCGATATTCACCTCACGCAGCGGCGGCCACCACGGCAGCAGCGGGGGGTACTTCCGCCTTAGGTCCTTCAGGAGCCGCCTCAGTGGTAGCCCCCGCCGAAGTCGCAGTAGCGGGGTTTTCCAGGGGGGCAACGGGGGCAGGCTCGTCAATTTTCGGAGGATTCTCATCTACCTTGGCCGGGGTAGTAGCCTCCAGCTTCTTGGGCCTGAAGAACTCGCCAACGCGCGAAGACAGTCGACGCCCAACTTTCGCAGCGGTTTGTCTGGCATCCCTCTTCTCGACTTTCTTCTCCTCCTTTGATTCCTTCTGTGAAACTGTAAGAGTCAATCCACGGGATCCAGAAATTATACCCACTACATCCTCCTTCGGTGCTTCTGCCGCAGCGGCAGCGGGCTCAGAAGTAGGCTCGGCGGATGACTCCGCGGTAGCCCTGACAGATTGGTGAGCACCAACAGATGGAACGAATGAGGGCTAGACGACTTACGGCTCTTTGGCAGGCTCCGAGGTCTCTTCAGCTGGAGGGGCCGCTTCGGTCTTAGGAGCCTCTTCGGTGGGGGGAGCCTCGGCCTATGGAAGAGCACGTTAGCCAAAGAACGATTTGCGTAGATGTCACATACTTTGACGTCTTCCTTCTTCTCCTTCTTGGGACTCTTTGGAACCTTCACCTTCTTCTCCGCATTCTTGAAAGGGGCCAAAAGCTTGGCAATGATGGACGGACTCTTTGGCGGATCCTCCTTTTTGGCATCCGTGGGAGCTGCCTCAGTCTTATTGACCAAGACGATAAGTGAGAATGGGATAAATAAATAAAAAATAAACGTAACCAACACATACAGGTTTAGTATCCTCGGTGGCAGGGGTAGCCTCGGGAGCGGGCTCTGTGGTGGCAGCGGGTTCCTATGGAAAAGCAAGAAAATGCCGTTAGCATGGAGACGAAAAGGAACGTGACAACCTACCTGGACTGCGTCAGCTTTCGCAGCCTCCTGATATACGGTCAGAGAACAAAGGAATATCAAATGGGAAGAAACCTTACGGGAGCCGGGGCGGCGTCGTCAGTCTTGGAGGCCTCCGCACCGGGGGCAGGGGGCTCAGTGACGGGAGTGGGCTCAGAAGGCTTAGCCTCCTCTACGGGAGCGACGGGGGCAGCAGCAGCTTCAGTGGCAGACATTACTAAACGGAGATAAGTGGGAACTACCAAGAAAGACCAGTGAGAAAAATGAATGAGAGAACGAGGGGTATAAAAAAGATACTAACGAGGAAGGTATTAAAGAGGGGAGAGAGAAGGGGAAGCTGGCCCGGTAAGAGAAGAGAGGATAGGGATAGAGAAAGGAGGAAGAGGAAGAGAGGGATATGGTCCGTTACTGGGTTCCGCCCCCCTCTTATTCATGTTTGGCTCCGCCCGCGCGAACCAAACAAAATAAAAGAAGTGGTCAGAACGAACTCTATTCCATCCCTACAACCCAAACCAAATTAGGCCAATTTCCACCCCTTTTATTTTTCCCTTTCACCCCCTCCACACCCACCCTTTTGCTCACTCTCTCCATCCATGTACATGTCACTCGTCTTGTCCATCTGTGATGTAAGTAGTAGGAGATATGAGAAGAAAAAAAAATTAGATATTGTAAATAAATGCATAATGATGGTAACGAACGAATGATGTCGGGAGAAGAACGCCCGATCACGCGTCGTCACTGTCTCGACCGATCCCGCTTCGAGCCTTTGCGACCTGCTCGAAGCGCAATGAATTACCTGTCACAGTTAATACATCGTAGTTATCCGTCAAAGGGTGCACCCAGCTTCAGATTTCGACCGCATTGGTCCCCCTTCCTCATGTCCTTGCGCCCGGGCCATCCAGCCCGAGAGGGGCTGAGAGCGGTCCAGGAGTCCCTTTATCGTTGCCGACGCGAGCCTGGTTCATCCGCGTGCCACACCACAGCTATCACGCGACCTTCCGTTCTCACGCTAATACATAATCCGCCGAGGAGATCTATCGACCAAATACGTACAAGAACCCTTTCGTTGGTTCACGTCTGAAAGCCATTCATTTTCAACTTCTGAATGTGTCTCCCTCGGCTCTCATATAAGTCATACTGTCCTTATCTCCATACCTCCTTGGGGATATTGATAAGCCAATCCTAGTTTCCCGGTGCCTCTCTCGTTTCATTCAAAGGCCAAACAATGTCCAAACCCTGCTGGGCGTTGAATCATCTGGCACCTTTCTCCTTCCATTATCACAATCTGATGTCATTGCTTCATTTAGAAGGTGGTGGCCCTCTTGTTTCGTCGGTTATCGATATGTGCACGCCACTTACTAATAGGCGCAGTTGACTTACTATCGGTGCCATTACGGTTCGGTAACACTCCGTCACTACGGTAACTGTCTACAGAGCTAAGCCATCGACAACGTGTCGCAGAGGTGTGCGCTACTCGAGTTGCAGAACCGGAGAATTGGGTCCACTAGGCGTCTTTTATTTGACATCTGACTCGACTGAGTCTCAGGTTTCAAATCGCCTCTTCTATTTCAGCTCACGAGGCCTGCCTCACAAACGAAAGTGACACGGACAGCTGAATTTGGCCGGTCACATGCTCTCCACATATCGCTACTTTGTGGTTCGCTGACGCAAACCCTACGTAGGGTGGGTGACAGATGACACAGCCTGAATCCGAGGCGGGACACGGAGACCTTTCGCCTTTAATCGCCTCCGCTTTGCCTCTGTGAAACCTGTGAGCTGCGAGCCAGAACCGCGCTGCACGAAGGCTCGCACGGACTTACCTTGAATGTACTCTTCATCTTCCTTTTCATCAAATCGAATATCCTCCGGTGGTGCGTCCTCGTCAATTACAATTTCACCTTTTCCCTCGTCGTCTTCCTTTGTCTGCTTTGCACGTTTCATGACCCTAAATTTGGCCACAAAAAAGCCGTCCATGTTGTGCACATGAGGATAGAACCGTCGCGTCAACTTGACGCTAGCATGGAAGGACTTGCCCCGATAACTTGTATAACCCGGACGCCCGAATTCAAGGCCAGCGTCCACCAAGCGAATGTTGGGCCGCTTGCGGAGTGCATAGTCGACAACGGCTTCGTTCTCGTCGAGAGTGACCGAACAAGTTGAATAGACCAAGTATCCGCCCGTTTTCGAACCAGGGTTGACGCTGTCAATGGCACATAGAATAAGTTGCTTCTGCAGATGCGACAGCAGCGTGAAATCCCTTTCCGCCTAGTTGCGATGACGCCATCGTGGAAGCGATCGCGTTAAATGCCGATTAGAAATTATTAGCCATCCAATGAATCGTGTCAGCGCCCGTGTGACGCACCTTGTTGATTTTGACGCTCGCATCTTTGCTGATGACGCCCGTCCCGCTACATGGCGCGTCGAGCAACACACGGTCGAAGCCACCCATGACCTTGGGAAACTCACGCCCGTCGTAGGAACATACCACGACATTCTTGCACCCTAACCGGTGTACATTGGCAGTTAGGCTCTTTGTGCGGGCCTTGTTGGCATCATTGGCAAAAATGATCCCAGTGTTTTGCATGAGCGCGGCCATATGTGTTGTTTTTCCACCTGGCGAGGACGCCATGTCGAGCACCCGCTCGTGGGGTTGCGGCGAGAGTGCAATAACGGGTAAAAATGATGACGCTGCCTGCAACATGTAGTGCCCAGCAAGGTATTCTGGAGTCGCCCCTACAAAATAGATTACTGAGCAAGAAAGTAAGGGCGTAGTCATGGGTGGCTTACCGATTGGCACGCTGCTCTCAAATACCTGAAGACCGACATTGGTCCACTTGCCTATTGGTTCCAAATTAACACCGCGATTGATCAGTGCTTGCGCCAGATCTCGACGTCTAGTGCGAAGAGTGTTCGTCCTAATAGTAACTGGACGAGGAACCTCGTTGGCATCGAAGAACTCAATAGCCTAGTCGGATCGTCAGTAAACATATACCGTGGTAAAAAAAGTCCGAAGAACGCGCCTCAGCGACAGGAAAAAGCTGGAACAACTTCTCTGCGAGAAAGTCGTTGTACCCATAGTAGCTAGCAATATCCGACACGAGCTGTTCGACAAACTCAGAGCGAGCCCTGTTCAGATCGAATCCTATCATCACCAAAACGTGTCCGAAACAGACCAGCAGATCACGAACCTGCCTGTCTTGGGTCCAGATGCTTTCCATCTTTTCAGTATCCTGACGCATTCGCGCATCCGTTTTTGAACGACGTGCAGCTCTGGGCCACCAGCCTTCTTTTCTTCCGCGCGCTCCTCCGCCGTCGGTAAAACGACGTCCTCCGGCTCAGGCCCATCCACCACCTCTTCGTCGTCGTCCATGTCTTCGATGCCCTCAAACTCATCCGCACTGGCCTGGGCGGCCATTTGAAACTCTTCCTCGTCCAGCTGAGCCTCGCGGGCCGCCCTGGCGTCGAGTGCACGAGACCGCGCCGCGAAGTTCGACGCTGTGATAGGTGCATCCTCGTCCGAGTCTTCGTTTTCATCCATTTCGGAATCCGAGGTAGCACCCGGATCCGTAGAGAGATCGCTGTCCTGAAACAACGATCTACAGCGCATGAGCTTGTGAGAGGCGAGGCTGCCCTGCTTGCGCACGGGATTACGCACCTCGTCTGGGCGGGGAGGCTGTCTTCATCTTGGACACCCTCCCAGCCTCCGCTACTGTCGTCCTCCTCAACGCCATTCCAGGAGTCCTCGTCCTGTGACTGAGCCTCGTATTCAACCTTATGCTTCACGGCCTCCCTCGAATTTGCTGATTTCGTGGGCTTTTGTACAGGTTTTGCCGAGTCCTTGGCCTTCTTCGCGGGCCGTCTCTGTTCGATACCCGCGTCCGCCTTCCGCTTTTTTGGAGAGGCATGCCCTGTAAACTCTCGAAGAGATTCAGGGTCACCTTGTTTTTTCTTAGCGCGTCGTCCCATGCTTTAACTGGGGAGGGGTGTCAAGATATCTATGCACCCTTGCTCTACTCAAAGGATAAAACTGGTCAAAATCCGTGACACGTGATCAATGTCGACTGTGGGAAACCCTCCAACCTTAAAAACGTGAAAAATATCTTATTGCACATAGAATATCCTATCTCGGGGAAATATCGTCTTTCACAACAATAGACTCTTCAGTCCGATCACGGTTTTTTTTAATGAAATTAATTTCTTATCAAGGAATTTCCGACAATTTCTCGTAGAAAAACGTCCCTCTCTCTCTCTAATGTCGAATGAACCAACCAAGCAGAAACTATGGGGTGGCCGCTTCATAGGAAAGACAGATCCATTGTGAATTACCGCCATATCACTATGTACATGTTACTGACTGTTCGAATCGACAAAGGATGCACGCGTTTAATCAGTCATTGAAATATGATCAGAAGATGCATGCTGCCGATATTCGTGGCTCGATCGCATATGCAAAGTCATTGACTCTCGTCGGTATCCTCACCGGAGATGAGGAGACCAAGATCATCCAAGGTCTTACAGCCGTTGGGAAAGAATGGGAAAGTGGGCAGGTTGGCTTCGTCTCTTCCCGCTATGACTTCTGGTTGCTCATCCCAAACAGTTCCAAATCCAGCCCGACGATGAAGATATTCACACAGCGAATGAGCGCCGTTTGAGCGAACTGATAGGGCCACTAGGAGGAAAGCTGCATACTGGTCGGTCAAGGAATGATCAAGTTGCAACGGATATGCGAATTTGGCTCCTCGAGCGAGTCAAGGAAGTAGAAGCGAGCTTGATCGCGCTGATCCGGGTTATGGTCGAGCGTGCTGACAAGGAGAAGGACCATCTCATGCCCGGATATACACACCTCCAGGTTTCGTTTTCTGCTTATCTTGCATATCAATGATGACCTAATTGACGGTACCCTTGAATAGCGTGCGCAACCCATTCGCTGGTCCCACCTCCTCTTGTCGCATGCCTTCTCGTTTAACAACGACCTCGAGCGCCTCCGTCAGCTCGTCCCCCGGATATCAGTCCTTCCACTAGGCTCAGGTGCACTCGCTGGTAACGCCTTTGCTGTCGATCGTCAATTTCTTGCGAAGGAGCTTGGATTCCAGTCTCTTGCCGAAAACAGCCTGTATGGTGTAGGCGACCGCGACTTTATCATCGAGTTCATGATGTGGGCCAGTCTGACAACAACTCATTTGAGTCGCATGTCGGAAGACTTCATCATTTATTCGTCAGCTGAGTTTGGTTTTATCACCCTGAGTGATGCATACAGGTCTGCTCTCATGGTCTTTGTGTTGAGAGTGAGAGGATGGCTGATGAACCTTTACTAGTACCGGCTCGAGTATGATGCCCCAAAAGAAAAATCCAGACTCGCTAGAATTGCTTCGCGGCAAGTCTGGCCGCATTTTCGGACATGTCAGTCTCCGTTTACTCACGTTCGTGACTTTATGTTGAGAGCAGAGTAGATGGCAGGATTCCTCATGAGCTATAAGGGTTTACCATCTACTTACAACAAAGACCTGCAAGAGGATAAGGAACCCTTGTTTGACACGGTGGACACTATCTCAGCATGCCTTCCGATTGCTGAGGGAGTCATAAGTACACTAGACGTAAGTTATTCAAACCCTGCTAATGATGCTATGGGTTGACAAATCCTCAGGTGCACCCCGAAAGGATGAGACAGGCGCTCACTATGGACGTACTAGCGACTGACTTGGCTGACTATCTTGTGCGCAAAGGGGTGGGTTAAATTATTTAAAACAACCGCGGTCCATTGTGATGTTTGCTTCGCAGGTTCCGTTTAGAGAAACGCACCATATATCTGGGCGCGCTGTAGCCCTTGCAGAGTCTCGGGGGTGCCAGTTAAATGAACTGACAGCCGCTGACTACAGAAGCCTTCATGAGGACTTTGGCGATGACGTCCATGACGTGTTCGACTTCGAAGCAAGTGTGGAGAGGCGGCAGGCGATTGGAGGCCCTAGCCGTCTGATGATAGATAGACAGGTTGCGGTGCTACGAGAAAAGCTGGATGGTAACTGAAATGTAACGCATGCTTACGAAACTATGGCGTGGAAAATAGACAATAGCAATATGGCTGTGTTGTGCTGTGCAATTACAACTACATTACCGCCCGGCGCAGCATCACATTCCTTCGTCTTTCCGAGTCCCCCTATCCTTTCCTATTCTATTCACTCCCTCTATCAAATTGATTCTTATCGAGGTCACGAGCTCCTCCAATCTTTTCCCGTACTTTCATCAACACATCACACTTTCACGCCATGGCTAGAGACAGACTTGCAGCGATGAGAGTCAGTGAAGTTATGTTTGGCCATTCCAGGTTGTATTGATGGATTCTTCAGGCCCAGCAGACTGCGGGAAACTATTCTAGCAAGTATGTCTCATCGTGTTTCTTGTCTGAGCATCTAGCCTAAACCATGATGTAGCAATTCGTATCCCACACAACACTCTGGTTACCCCCGTCGACAAAACCCCTACGCCCAGCAGGAGGTAAATGCCGCTTATGAGATGGCCGATAATCCCAGCACAACACATTTAACTGCCAACATGGGAGGGGATGACATGGCGGCCTTCTACGACGAGGTAGGCACCTTCCCAGGTAGGATGCGCGCTTAAGCTTAGGTCCCATCATTTCGCATAGATTTCATCCCTCCAAGAGAGTATCAGGCTATTCAACGACAACGTCTCAAGAATATCGGAGCTACATGCACGGTCGCTTAATAACACAAACGATGCGGCGGTGGCGGGCAATACTCAGCAGTTGGAAGTACTTGTCAATGAGACAAGTGCCCTCAGCACGACTCTCAAGCGAAGAATTCAGGCTCTGGAGCGTCAGGGTGGTTCAGGGCGGGAAGCGCAGATCAAGAAGCAGCAGGTCAGTGTTGTATTGCATAATTTTCTACTCCACATCATTTCGTAACCTCCGTACTGACCACGGTAATCAACAGACCGCATTGGTCAAGTCAAAATTTGTCGAGGCTATCCAAAACTACCAACAAGTAGAGCAGCAGTACAGGCAGAAGTATAAACAGAGGATGGAGCGCCAGTTCAAAATCGGTGGGTTTCCATCGAGTATACGTATAGTTGTACATCTAACAGAGCAATTTCATTCTCAGTTAAGCCTGACGCGACGCCAGAGGAAGTTCGTGCTGTGGTTGAGGATGATCAAGGCGGGCAAATATTCTCTCAAGCTGTGAGTCGCAACTCTCTTATCTGTAATGTGTGCTCTGAACATTTATCAGCTTATGAGCTCGAACAGGTATGGGGAGTCTCGCGCCGCTTACCGTGAGGTGCAAGAGCGTCATGAAGATATCAAGCGTATTGAACGGACTATTGCTGAGCTTGCGCAGCTGTTCAATGACGTTCGTCTTTTCGCATACTTCATGTGATTGCTTGGCCGACTATACCTGAAACGTTAGATGAGTATCTTGGTCGAGCAACAAGATGAAACCATCAATATTATCGAAGCTCAGGCTTCCGAAGTTGAGAAGGATGTTGAAACTGGGTGAGTAGTCTTTACCTCACTCGAGTCCCCGGGACTCATCTCTCGCCCTCCGCAGTCTTGGTTACACGGAGAAGGCTGTCACGTCTGCACGAGCTGCCCGTAGAAAGCGCTGGATCTGCTTCTTTATATTCCTCATCGTCCTGGCCATCATTGGCGTTGTCGTCGGCATCGAGATTGCCAACCAACACAAGAAATAAATCGAGTTAGCAACTGTGCTGGGCTGTCTTCCGTACTCCGGTGATATCTATGGTGGCTGCAACATCTGTGTTCCCATGAATTTACGTCGGGTCTATTGCGTTTTTTTTTAAGTGTTTCGTTTCACTCCTGCGTCTACGTGCTCTTATGCCTTCTCGGACGTGTGGCATCGTTAGCATATTACCTATTTATACAGATAGCTAGCTTGCGCTGGACAATGCAGTCCCCTAATGATACCCGTTATATAATGGCGTATAGCCCAACCGCGGTGGCCACCGGACCTTTGATACATAATGGGGTATAGCCCAGACGCCGGGCCGATGAAAGGGGTTGCTAAATACCTCCGTCCAGACATGGCGAAACACGCGAGAGAAAATGCATCGTCTGACGACTAAAATTTGTTGATCCTTTGATCTCCACAGGACGGCCGTTCGCCAAAACCTGATGTTGATGATTATCACACATGGATGGCACTAATTTAGTCTAACCGGCCCTGGCAAGTAGATGGAACGTGTGAATAACTTAGGGATACGGACCGGGTTCGCGGTTAATGAACAGAGAGAGCTGGGAATTAGAGAGGAGCGATTGGAGTAGCGAGAGGCCTTCGCCTACAGGAAACCTGAAACAGGAACCTAGGCGGGCCTGGCAGGCTCTATGATCATGCGGAAAAAAATATACAACAAAGACAGAGAAAAACGACACGTCACCCGGAACGGAATCGGTGCGGTGCGGTTGCAGCGTGTTGAGGCGCCGCGAGGTTACCCGCAGCGAGAATTGCCCGTTGCCCGAAAGGGACACGTGCAACGTCGATCTTAGATCCCCAATGCTGACGCGTCCCCCAACGGCTATCATATAAATCAAGCCCACCTCCTTCACCTAAGACACATCTTCGCCCCGTCCTCCCTCCGCACAGTGCGTTATCCGCCATACCGCGTTCTCGTCTTTTTCAGTCACTCACAGCTTTCTATTTAGCACCCTTCAGCCCGTCTAATTCAGTAGAGCTTCCCTCGGCCTAACATGCCAGCTAAGAAACGTTGCCAGTTCCACGGCGAGCAGCAGTGTAACCAAGCCGCGTTGCGCATCATTGGAAACTGCCCCCATTGCCGTTCTGACTTCTGTGGAACTGTGCGTGTCCCAGCTTGGTTCGTTCGTCTGCGTTCACTCTAACATGGCTGGTTTTGCAGCATCGGTTACCGGAGCATCATGCGTGTAATAACCTCGAGGATTGTCGGCAACAGGCCTTCAATCGGAACAAGCTTAAGCTAGAGAGCGAGAGGACCGTAGCTCCCAAGCTGGCAACTGCGTGACAGTATGCTGCGCTTTCTGCTCTGCACCTCGCGGTTCTCCCTCTTCATCTCTCAAATACCTTTCTCGTCATTTTCTGGTCATGCAGCACCAACACCCCCTCTCTGCACGCCTCATCCTTGAACGGATACGACCTCATCTGTCATCGACATACGTTTTTTCTTTGGCGCTTATCACTCACGGACATCTAGGATACTATCTACCCCTCTCCTTAATCTGCCCAGCATTTTTTTTTTTTTTTACCATGGGCACCCTGTCTTGTAGATTACCAGTCGTCGTTTTGTATCGAACCCTCATTAACGTTCATGACGAATTATTTCAATTAGCAATTAGAAGGCCTTTCTGGCTGACTACTATGGGTGACGTAAGTTGACTCGCTGTCGGAATATATTCATCCCGATGCAATGCAAAGGGAGGGCCTAGGACGGTTGCCTCCTCACTACGTGGCGTTATGTCTCATGATGATGTTCCTTTTTTTTCCGCGCTATTCCGCCAATCACGCTGCTTGAGCGAGTTGGGGATGATGAGCGGCGAAGGCCGGGCGCTTTCGCAATCGATACAAAAGCGAGTCATCACCTACCCAAACGCTAATCCTCCAACCTCCAACTACTTGTAGCGGGCCTGCCAGCCGCGGCCAGTCAGTACTAGTCATTGTCTAACCAAGTTCCCCATCCGGTTGGACGGGATCTCTAACCGACCCCCTCACATCCAGTTATCACGTGTGAGGGCACTTCTTGCAGCCTCAAATTGTGTGCATTTCTCCGATCAGCTTTCAAACATCACTTCTGACATGGCGAGCAGGTTGCAACAAATTGAGCGACATATTCGACCCCAGCAGAGTACGATGGCAGGTATGTTAGATCAAGAGATGGGACTGACCGACACGCTCATGGTTCGTAGAAACGTGGAATAATGTCCCTCTCGCTCCGCCGGATAGGTACGCGTACTGCTAGACCACACCTAGCGCAGCACGCTTACTGCCGCGACAGCATTTTCAAGCTGACCGCAGCATACGAAGCGGATGCTTACCCACAGAAGATCAACCTCGGCGTGGGGGCTTATCGAGATGACAACAATAAGCCATGGGTGCTACCTGTCGTCAAGAAGGTGTGCAGGTCCTAGATTTCGCTTGCAGTTTTCTTATGTCGGCACGCTGCAGGCGTCACAAATCCTTCTAAACGACCCTACGCTTAACCACGAGTATCTTCCCATCACGGGCCTCCCCGGATTTGTATCCAGCGCGGCATGCTTGATATTAGGAAAGGATTCCCCAGCTATTGCCGAAGGTCGCGTTGTCAGCGTGCAGACAATCTCAGGAACTGGCGCGAACCACCTAGCTGCGCTTTTCCTGAGTAAATACTATCCGTTCAATGGTGACAAAGTCATCTATCTGAGTGACCCAACTTGGGGTATGTGTTTCGCTAGTTTTGTCCCCCTGCGAATGCTTAGAGAGATACTGCATCGTACAGTTAATCATTTTGCCATCTTCAACAACGTTGGTATCAAGCCACTTTTGTATCCTTATTACGACCAAAGGACGATTGCGCTTGACTTTGCTGGATTTGTAGCGACCCTGGAGAGTGCTCCGGAACGCTCAGTGTTCCTATTGCATGCCTGCGCGCATAATCCTACGGGTGTCGACCCCACGGATGAGCAATGGAAGATTATTGCGGACACTATCCTCGCGAAGAAGCACTATGCGTTCTTTGACGCAGCGTATCAAGGTTTCGCGAGCGGTGATTTGGATCGCGACGCCGCAGCAGTAAGGCATTTTGTGTCGCGTGGAGTGCCCATGCTCGTCTGCCAGGTGTGTAATGGCAGAATTTCAGTGGCGAGGTGTTTAAACGGCTTGATCACAGAGCTTCGCCAAAAATGCGGGGCTGTATGGTGAGCGCGTCGGTGCGCTTCATCTCGTATTACCGAACAAGGAGACTGCGAGTCGCGTGCGCAGCCAACTGTCTGTGCTGCAGAGGAGCGAGATATCAAACCCTCCGTCGTATGGCGCACGTGTGGTCAGCATCGATGGCACTAATCTAATCTAGTTAGCTCTGGACTGATTTGATGTTGACATCATCAGGTTGCGTTGATTTTGAATAACCCAGAACTATTCGACGAATGGAAAGCGGACATTAAGACGATGGCTGGCCGAATCATTGCCATGCGCAGAGAGCTACACCGCCTATTGACCGAGGAATTCAAAACTCCGGGAAACTGGGACCATATAATCAATCAAATTGGAATGTTCAGGTGCGTAGGCTACTACGTGGTAGGTGAACTTGCGATGTTTAGCTGATATTGGGGATTTCCTATTAGTTTCACTGGAATCTCGGCAGCTCAATCCAATGCGTTGATTGACGATGCGCACGTCTATTTGACGTCAAATGGACGGATTTCGATGGCAGGGCTGAACAGTAAAAACATTCGGTACTTTTCTGAGGCACTAGACCGAGTGGTGCGGACGATTTGAGGTTATTGTTCGCTTGTGGATTACCACAGAAGAAGACGTAGGATAGGATGGAAAGGTATGGAATTACTAGACAACAGCTCTGAGTCAGTATGTTCTACTTTAGTTGATGCGACAAAATGGATCGTATGTGCCCCACTCTTACTCTTGTCCTAGTGAGCGCTACTTATCGTAACCACCTCAGCACGAGGACGTTCTTGATTCACTCAGGCTACCGTCTGATGGCCCAGTCCCCCATGGCTCGGTAGTTCTCACGTCTCTATGGTAACCCCTACACCCACGCGAAGCCCATGGCGGTATGGCCAGCGTGTACATAAAGTGGGGCTTATTTTCTTCGTGGTCTCCTGTTATTTCATCCTAAGTGGGATACTACTACCCGGGGGCTGCGGGGCACGGTCCTGTCTTGGGTGCCTCGATCATTAGTGCGCTGTGCAAGTCCCCGCTCGAGCCACGCTCAACTCTTGAGTGAGCATATGTCCTGACAGCAGATCGCCAAATCCAATCAACGATGCAGGCGGTCGGGCCGATGGCCGCCTCTCTCACACAGTGCTGTCTACCTTAGATCTCGAACACCTATGCGAGACGGTGCGGAGCCCATGACTGGGTACTACTCGAAGAGCACGTCCGGACTGACGGTCAACTGACTGCGCCACCACTTACCTTATCTGGTCAGTGGCGAGAGTTTGGGCGCTTCTCTTGGATCAGTCCCGCCAGTCCCGGCGAACTCTGTCCCGTCACTGTGCTGGGCATTCACGGTCCAATAACAATATATTCGGTGAAAGACACTCAGCATGCTGCGAAAGATATACATAAATCAGAAGAACGGACCGTTACTCTGACCGGTTTGTGTCGTGTTTCTGGCACAATGAGGAACGTGTCTCTGCATTGTCTCAATTTCCTTTGTCTGCTCGCTAAGACAGTGGCTCTATTATTCCGTCCTCGAAAACTTGAGTCACATCTTGGCAACATTGACTTCTCTTCTCCATAAGGAGCCACTCTTTGTCTGCCCTATGTTCGTTTCTTCTTCCACTGCCACTAATTATCCCCCACCGTCTACCCTGGTGCCAGGCCACCTTGTCTAGAGAGAATGTCGACACCTCAGCAGAATCACCCCTCCCGCCTTCTGCTGATCAAAAACCCCTTCCTCCTTGTCCGATTTGTCCTTTTTTGTCAGTAAGGGCAACCTACCTGGAGCAATGTACCTTTATGACCTCATGGTGTCGTCGTTGGTTTCTATTCTAGCTCTACAGCTCTATCTGAGCTTCACTGCGCTGGTATTCGCAGTCTGGAATGTAGGTGCAAGCAGGGCAGCTGGAGCGCACGGTGAGCCCCC
Organism: Russula sp. MG48; assembly: GCA_003313725.1. Lineage (NCBI taxonomy): Eukaryota > Fungi > Basidiomycota > Agaricomycetes > Russulales > Russulaceae > Russula > Russula sp. MG48. Next base: position 196 of record QLOS01000837.1, on the reverse strand, counting down.
AGACTTTGGCTTACTCCGTATTGGTTAATTAAGGGGTTGGGTACTACAGTTGACGGAGCGTCTGCCCTTTTAATTTTCAACGGTATTGCAACGTCCCTTTGTATCACCTCGTGCGTGCCTTCGTCCGCTATTACGGATCCTGGTGCATGACAGACCTACAGGGCACTGATGGACATAAGAACCTCATCGTCGTTCT
>QLOS01000836.1:0-25537 GCA_003313725.1 Russula sp. MG48 | reverse complement strand
AAAAAAAAAAAGAACAGACCTGTCTTACATGAAGTGCAGGCCCACACCAATCCCCGCCACCACACCCCCCTGTCCAACTCCCCCTACTGCTGCGAGAGTGTGGCATTCACCATGATGAGGATGAGGGCCAGTCAATGACCTACAGAATGGTGGTGTGGGGAGGTTAATAAAACAGAAAAAAAAAAGAAAAAAAAGGAACAGACCTTTCCTGCATGAAGTGCAGGCCCACACTGATGCCAGCAGTTGTAATGCTGAGGCAGGTAGCATGAGGACACCATCAAAGGGCCATGTGAGTCCCTGCAGTGTCACAGGCCCATCAGTGCACTGGGGTGTGTCCTTGAAAGACTACGGTCATCATGTTGCAGGAGCCATGGACATCGCTCCTGAGGGTTGGTGCATCTTGAGGGTTCATACAACTCAAGAAATTACCTAGAAAGGAGCCTTGCTAGGTTGGCTCTCCTGCGGGTAGTGCAGCGTTAGGTTGACTTAGAAGAAAAAAGTCAACTGGCATGCTCCATGACCTTTAGCATGTGACATGCAACAGGTAAACTGAACTTCAACTCAGAACTCACTCACCACCCATCACTAATGTCATACTGTTTTTAGGTACTTGAAATGCATGGGGTGCACCACCACATGGCCATGAATGTATGAGTCACCAGGGAGGATGCAGCTGGATTCATCAGGCTTTTGGTGTGTGCCAAATCATTTACTCTGCTGATATTTGTTGATGCATGCCCCCCTTTCTCTGTGGCACACTCGCTCCTTTGCCCATCCACACCAACATGTGCAACCACATCTCATCAGAGCTCACGGCAGCAGCGCAGGTCTTTGCACGCTAATAACACGGCCAGCACCAGCAATGATGATGGCAGCCACAGCAACACAACAAACAGCAGCACCAGTGCCAGCAATATGATGATGGCGGTGGTGGCAGTGACACGATGGGCGGCTGCCACGGTGTGGACTGAGTCTACTATGCTGTTCCTTCATTTTTTGACTTTCCTGTCATGTGACTAAGCTGTCACATGATTCCCCTGGTTCCCCTTCCCACCAGGAGCCTCCAGGCCGAACCGGCAGGGGAACATGTCACTTTTGACTCACATGTGACCTTTTTTACCTTTACTTGACTCACATGTACCTTTTCTTACTCATCTCTCCTACCTACTTACTAAAGGGGTGACGTGTTGGGCTGACACATCCCCAAGGGTCAGTAGATAAAAAGGACATGAAGCTGGAGTTGCTCTCCAGCTTCTAGCTTAGTTCTCATACCCCTACTAGCTCTTGTCTTATCCTGTACTCCCAATTCAAAGGCTTGTCGATCTCCTCTGCCTGAGTCTTGTCCGATCTCCTCTCTTATCTTGAATCTCAAGAAGATAAGACCATAACTCTGCATGAAGCAACATCACACAAAGTCATGGTCTCCTCTTCACTCTTGAACCTCTTGATCTTGACTTAAGGTCTTGATGTGAGTTGACCTTGAGTAGACGCTCCTGCTAGTGAGTGTAACATAAGCTAGAAGCTACCTTCCCAGAACCACCTGACACACCTGCTATCTGCAGTGGTGATCAAACAACCAGATCCACACATGAATACTGACGTCATGGTTGAAGCTATCGGTCTGCTTGAAAATAGGGCATGGCTTCAAGAAAGAGTCACCTTAATCTCCCAAGCTGTCAATGTGCTATCTAGGGCCTTTGTCACGAGCGGCCACGTGGGCGAGGGATAAAAGATGGCAGGTCTCATTTTTCGTTAGGGGGCTCATCTTCCGTTACAGGGTGCATCGAGGGCACGCCACTTCCAGCCTGGAGTCCTGGACAGAACAGGTGGTGGCGTGACGTGACATCACCCTGTGACTCACACCGGCACTCACCATCCCTGGACTGCCCCTTATGTACCTTAATTGATTACCGGGCTCGCACAGCCCTGACCCACTTCACCCATTTGCGCAGTACCGAATACCCCCTTGTACAATTATCTCCTTACACACGTGTCTCCGGCTGGGTATAAATAGGATAGGAAACTGGGGACTTATTCCTCAGTTTCGAGCTTGGTTTCATCTCAATCACTGTACGAACGTGACTTGTGACTTATCTTGCTGATAAGTCACAATATACTTGATTTGTCTTTGCGCTCTCATCTGAGTCCGATCTAAGACTTCACAAGCTCAAGTCCAGTTATACTTGTGTTTCCTCAAGACTGCAATCTTATCTCCTTCAAGATCGATCTCTCTTACTTCAAGATCTCTCTCCTTATCATCCTGATCCTCACCTATCTCGCAATAGTGTGGATCTCCTGCTATCTTATCGCGCTTAAGACCTTGGGACACTACCAAGGTTGAGCTGAGTGAGACGCAGACACCAGAAAGCCTCACCAAGGCCCGCAGGCCCCAGTGAGCCTTAACAGCCTTGGCAGAAAATCAAAACCTGCACCTCGAAGTTCGAATCCTCATGTGCATCTTTGACCTTCTCCTTGAAATTGCACATTTGTGCAAAGAATTTCAGGTCAAGATTAACCTTGAATAAAAGCTGGATCCAGTCAGCCTTGGCTATCATGTCATCTTGTATCTTTGGGTCTTGGTGGCTCAATTTGTCCTTGAAATCCTTGGATACCAACTGTTTGTCTATGCAGACGACATTGTTATCCATCACAAATAAAATAAAGCTGGAAACTTCACCTCAGTGCAAAGCTTTCTTATATATCCTTGCTAGACTCAATGCAGCTGATCTCTTCTTGGTCACACGTCTTGAACAATCCCTGAGACACTTGGAACAACAAAGAGCAGTCACGCTTGTTACGATCTCTGGTACGCTTACTACGGCCCGGACTATCTATTTTTACCTACCATGACTCCTGCGATGACTGATGTGATCCGGCTTGGCAGCGCAGCCTGTGACCAGGCTGCGCTCATACGATACTGCCTCGCGTTACTCGTGACTGATACTGATACGGCACAGCCCTCTGCTGTGCGCTCTACTTACGCTATTGGCTGATCCTTACGATGACTCACAGATGTGACCCTATGTCACATCTAAGCTGTACTGCATCGCCGTTTGTGACTCAGATAGCAGTAGCACGTGACCTCTCCTGTAAAGCCTATATAAGGGCTCTAGTTTATGCCAGTCAAGCCTCAAGCTTGACTTAGTTTCGCAATCGATTCTAGTCTCGAACTCCTCACTCCCGCTTCCTCTCTCAGACGTGGTCTAGCCCTCTGAGAGCAGTAAGAACTCGCTTCGCCTCACACGCCTTTCTGAGTCGCTGCAAGGCTCAGCTCTGGATCGCGTCCCTAGATATCACCCTTATCTAGACGCCTATCTACTTCGCGTTTACTCTAAGCCACTCGTCATCCCTGCGGTCACGTGGGAAGGATCACGTTACCTTCGTGCTCAAGCATCTCGCACTCAGTCACTCGCGCATAGGCACGTGCTCTCGCATCACGTTCACGTGACACGCCTCGCACATAGTCTCGCATCGCACAAGTCGTGCTACCGGCCCGTCGAGCCGTAACAACGCTCCAGTGGCATAACAATCAGGACAAAGCCACAACAATTGGTCAGGAAATCGACTACTCCAAAGCCGTCTTGAGAGAAATCCTTTGAACTGCGGAGAACAGTCATCCAGTAATCCCCAGAATCGACGAAGCCTTACGAGGCCTATTCTCACAACAAGGGAGAGTCCCCTCTCATGTTGAGGAAAATTTACGCATCCTAAGGTCTCAGCAATGACTGCACCAGCAGAGGAGAGATCCACCTACCCCTTACATTCCCAACCAACCATGCCAGTTCTATTCAAACCAAAATGAGCAGCCGCATCATAACCTTCCCCCTCAATGAGGAAGAAGGCATAGCAGTCTCCGTGTGAACCCAGGACAACCTCCCCACACACATGAAGGGGCACGTGTACTGGGTCAACCACCACAACAACCCCACTAAAAATTCCTATGCTATTGAAGATACCAAAGGGAAGGAATGGGCAATCAAGTTCAAAAATCATGAATGGCACGCACTAAAATGGTGCAACTACTGCTACGAGTCTTGCAGGAAGGCACACATCCAGCACTTTGACCATGGACTTGGGTGGTGGGAGCCGACCAACCCAGCACACCCTGAGTATGTGCAACCCATAACTGACCCACACTCCCCACAAGGCGTCCAAGTAGAGGAAAGCAGAGATGACAAAGATAAAGAAGAAAAGTACAAGGATCCAGGAAGTGCGGATGAGAGCCCTGCAGAGGAAAAGGACTTGGTACCACACAACTTTGGGTCCCCCATGCCAGGAGAGTGGCAACCATCAAAGGACGTTGACGACTGCATCTTAGCCTCTACCATCAGAGCAATGGTGGACATAGGCAGTCGAGAATGGGAGAACGTCCCAAAGCCAGACCTAGGACAGGGCATATTTCCTATTAGGGGTTATCTGGCAGAAAAAGAAATAAAATGCACCACACCTCCCCCGTGCAGCACCTTGATAGGGTGGGCTGCACTAGGTACTTCCACAACAGTGGTCAATCCCACCTTCACCCCCGCACGACCTGCAAGTGCAGCCATGCATATCCATGGCGGCAGCCCCCCAGGGGGAGGTGGAGGTGGAGGTGGTGGTGGCAGCAGTGGCCTGCCTGGCAGCATGCCCCCTGCCCCCAGTGGTGGAGCTCCCGCAGGTGGCGGGAGTGGACCTCCCGGCAGCAGTGGCAGTGGTGGTGGTGGTGGCAGCCATCCTCCTAGCCCAAGTCAAGCTGCTGGGGCTCCACACAGGGGAAGCAACAGTGGTATGAAGGGAAACCCCCCTGAGGTCTTCATGGGCAATCAAGCAAAAAGTGACCAATTCCTAGAAGATTTCGCAATTTATCAGTTGGCCAATCAAGGGATGCACACTATGAGGGTACCTCTGGAAAGAGTGGCCTTGGCCCTCAGCTACATCAAAGGCAAAAATGTGCTGGACTGGCAATCGTGAATGTTGAAGGAATTGTTCAGGCTCACGTGCAGTCCCCATGCACTCCCACCTGAAAGTGAGATCTTGTGGGGAGTATTCCTCAGAGACTTCCATAACACATTCATGGACACTACCAAAAAGCAAACAGCTCACCAAAAATTCATGGATTGCTGCATGAAGGGCAACAATCTTGACAACTACCTGGCCGAGTTTGAGCATTGGCGCAGCAAAGCTGAATGGGGTGAAAATGATGTAGGCACCATCACCCAATTCAGGCGCGGCCTCAAAGATGGACTGCACAAGGCCATTCTTGAGAAGGTATCCCTGTGCCTGGTCTCACTGGTTGAATGGATAAACGCGGCACATGACCAGCACAAACTGTGGGCTGAAGTGAAAGCCAGCATCGGTGGCTACCAAGTCAGGGACCCCACTGAGAACGCACAGCAGTGGTGCTGAGCCCTTGGTAAGCCACCAGTACCCAACACTTGCAAGAAAAGCCAGGTGGTGCCGATGGAAGTCAACAACGCCGAAGTACGCACCCTGACCACTGAGGAGCGCAAGCAACTTAGCATGGAGGGATGCTGCTTCTACTGTAAAAAGCTGGGACACATCACCAAGGATTGTGCCAAAAAGAAAGAAGACCAGAAAAACTCACCTACTCCTAAACCAGAGGGGATGCGCAGCCACCAAGGGATGAGCGCATGCATGGCAGGTGTCAAAGAGAAGGACGCGGCCAATGAAGTGGAAACTATGGTGAACAAAATAGGTCAGCTGGGAGAGAAGGAATGAGAGGTGATGATTGATCAACTTGTTATGAAGGGTTTTTGAAGAGCTCTGACCCCCAGTCTGCCTGGGTCAGAGCACGTCGTCTGAGCATTATGTATATCAGTGAAAAAGACTCAATCACAGTGGATTTCACCTTTACCTGTGCCAGGGGGACGGCAGACGAATGCATGCTCATGCACAGCAGCGCAACCAAAAACTTCATGGATCAATGCATGGTCGATCATCTTGGAATCAGCCTAAGAAAACTCCCAACACCCAGGAGAGTCTTCAATGTAGATGGAACTGAAAACCAAAGAGGATCACTTACCCATTATTGCATCCTAAGAATCCAGAAAGGAGAACAAGAAAAGCTCCAGAAATTTTATGTCACCAGCCTAGGAAGTGACCACGTGATCTTGGGGTACCCTTGGCTCAGAGAATTTAACCCAAGTATTGATTGGACCAATGGGGTTATCCGAGGTCCCCCAGTTCGAATGGAGACTGCCCTCTTCAAATGGGCTAGACAGTGGATGTTACACTCTTGCTTCACTGTACACCTTATTTCTTTTCATTTCTACCGCCTACTGCTCTCTGCGTTTCGCCTATGGACTGCCGGGCCCCTACGGCCTGTGACCCCACCTATGCCTTCCTATCTCACTCTGTATGCCTGCCACACAGCCTGATGGGCCATCGGGTCCAACATGCATCCACTAGTGCTACATTTGCATGCCTTGATGCATGCGCTGCCTTGGCACTTACTGACTCATACTGTACCATGACTCCAGATGACTGTGTACTACTAGCGGTGTCCTAGGGGCACCATGACTCACTCTGACTCCCTATGAGTAGTGTATGGCAGGGGTAACCCTGGGGTATTTTTTTGCTACCCTTACCCCTACCCCTGAAAACCCTTACCCTTGAGTAGGGGTAAGGGTAAGGGTAGAGCAAGGGTTTAGGGTACCCCAGGGTATGGGGGGTATGATGCAAGGGTTTACTTGATATAGTGTTTCTCTGTTATCTACACAATATTTTCAAGGGTTATTTATTATACTGGTATTGAACACTTTCTATTACACCCAAGTCCTATGTGTTTCAATGTCAGTTGGCATCAAGATCAACCTGTTACACACAAGTCCCTTAAGAATTGAAACTCAATGCAATGGGGTTTCCCCTTGGTGTGCCCATAAAAGTGAGAAAGGGAAAGAATTGCAACACTTTCTAACTTTTAACATTCAATAACCCTTGTATCTGGGGTAAGGGTATGTGAAGGGTATGAAGGTTCAAACCCTTATACCCTTCTCAAGGGTAAGGGTTTGTGAAGGGTTTGAGAGTTCATACCCTTACCCTTACCCTCACATACCCTTGGCCCAAACCCCCAGGGTTTGTTAAACCCTTGCCATTCACTAGGCTTCAGCAGTGGCATCATCAACGATGGCAGTGGCACCAGCAGTGGCGGCACCAGTGGCAGTGGTGGTTGGCATTGGCCCTCGCCTTCATCACTGTGGACACCATGCTCTTGCAGCAGTAGAGGCAGCAGGAGTGGGGGGGGTGCAGCAGTGGCGATGATGGCAGCCCCAACGGTGACAGCAATGGTCTCAGCAGCGATGATGGCAGTCCCAGCGGCAACAATGGTGGTCCCAGTGGTGACTGCCACGGTTCGGACTCATTTTTCTTTGTATTTACTTTACCATCTCATGTCATGTGACGCCTGGCGTCACATGACCTCCCCCGTCCCAACCTGAGTCCCCCTTCCCGCGCCGAGCGACAGCTGAAGGCGCAGGGGGACGCGCGTCTCCCCATGTATCCCACACTCCCTGACTCGTCAGGGAGTCAGCTTACTCACTTATTACTGTACACTTACTCATCACGGACTGCGCACGGAGCCATGTGGGTCCTGGGTCGGCAAAGGTGACGCGGCCCAGGAGCGACTATGTATATAAAAGACGAGAAGCTTGGAGTCTACCTCTCCAAGCTTCTGCTTAACTTACCTTACGCACATCTTGTCCTCTGTTATCATATCAGTTTGGTGATAACAAGCCTTCTCATCTTGCGTTCGATCTCCTCTCCTCACGCGTGACTCACAGGAGTTGTTAGTGGGACTTTGTAGCAACAACAAAGCCCCACTTCCACCCCCTACTCTCATCCCATGCGAACAAGTCGAGTCTTGAGTGCTTGACTTGAATAGTCCATCTTCAAGTCAGGTTCTCACGAATCGAACTTGAAGAACTCGTGACACGCCCCGTGTGTGGCGTAGCAGTGACAATGGTGGTCCCAGTGGTGACAATGGCAGTCCCAGTGGCAATAACAGTGGTCCCAGCAATGACAGCAGCACCAGCAGCGATAGCGACAGCACCAGCAGCAATGATGGTGGTGGCACCGGCAGCGGCGGCAATGGTACCAGCAGCAACAGCAGTTAGGGCATGACATGGGTTTTTGCTGATTTGCTTTCCCACGGCCCCTGGAAGGTCCAGTTTTGGACAAAATTCTTAGTTGAGGAGTGAAACTGATAGAGAATTGATTGAGCTATATCTCCACCAAATCTCAACCAATTTGGATGATTATTGGTGTGTCAGGAAGCAAAACACTGTGGAAAATCGTGCAGTTTCTCAACCCACATGGGTTTTCACAGTGTTTTGCTTCCTGACACACCAATAATCATCCAAATCAGTTGAGATTTGGTGGAGATATAGCTCAATCAATTCTCTATCAGTTTCACTCCTCAACTAAGAATTTCATCCAAAACTGGACCTTCCAGGAACTGTGGGAAAAATTTTAAGCCAAAACCTGTGTCACACCCTAACGGCAGTACCAGCAATGATGGTGGGGGCACTGGCAGTGGGGGCACCAGCAGCAGTGGTGCAATGGCAGGGGGTGGTGGCAGTGCAATGGCAGGGGGCGGTGGCGCAATGGCGGGGGGTGGCAGCGCAACAGTGGGGGGCAGTGGTGATGCAGCAACAGTGGCAGTGGCCAGGGTTTCTTTTTTATTATTTAATTTTGTAGCTATAATTTTTTGTACCTACATTAGAACTTGATAATAGATAGAAATTGTAACCCATTCGACACTGAATTATGGTTTATGTGTACTACAGTACCTACCTCATGTCACAGTGTGACAAATTTTAGTAATGGTGTCACCTCTTGCACACTTGTCCTGCTTGTGAAACTTGTCAGTGCTTGCCAACTTGTATGACAAGCTGACAAGCCCCAAAAGTGGCAAAAAGACCACAAGTTTTTTAGCATCTAACTGATGCTATTGGGCTTGATTTTGTCTTAACTCAAAATCAACTTGAAATGTACTTTAATGTACTTTACTGTCTCCTTATAACCCTCTTGATTTCTGATTGGCCTAGGTACTTTTGGACTGACCTGAACCTACCATAGTAGGGGTGTCAACCATACACCGTATCAGCCATATTATGGCACCCGTATGACGGGTGCCGTCTACCAGCCCAGCGGGCAGTTGGTGTTGTGACTACTGTATCCGGTATCTGGCTGGTAGTCACCTGTACTTTGCCGTACTTTGACGGCTGTTGATGGCCATTATATGGGTCTCAATAGGTGGACTAAATCCTCTTTTGATGCCTGACCTTTGCAGTCACCTTGGAAATCAAACCTGAGTCAACCACAGCCCATCACGGGAGCATGCTATTTCACGACTAACTCTTGCCCTGCACCAGCTACAGCAGCAGCACACATTGCAGGTGCAGTGACCTTTTCTCTTCGGCTGTGGTTTGCTAATGATGTTTGCACAGGTTTTATTGCTAGTACCACATGGCAATGGCGACCGTGTGGCGACCGAGCATGTGCGGTGCTCTGTGAAGCCTCCTGGCAGACAACCATCGTTTTTTTGCTCAGCTCATTGTGTCACACCGTGACACGTGGCTATGCGGCAAGCCATGCATTTTTACTCCCTCACTTTCACGACCACAGGTCCAAGGTAAGACCAAGTTCTATTATTAACATGTTAATTATTCTTTTACAGGTACTGCCATACTGGTGGTGAGGTTCCACGGACAGAAGAGAGGGTGAGAACAGGGTGGACACACTCAAATTTGTGGGCCAGCGAGAGGGCGGGCGGGCATACACGCAGCTGCAGCAGTGGCCACAGCAACAGCAACAATGGCGGTGCGCACGGCAATGGCAGTGGCAGCAGCTGGTCCAAGGCAGTGATCTCTGCAGGAGATGGTGAGTCACACGCGCCTCTTTCCAATGCTTATCCATTCAGGGCCCCTGCTTCTTCCCATCACCTTTGGGTCCTAGATAAGCTGCCTTTGCCTACATCAAGTGTGCAGGTGTTGGGCCCATGCGCCAAACCGTGTCACCACCACCACCTCGTACCGACCACGTCACCACCACCACCAGCACTGGCAGACAAACAAGCGTGGGGAAGTACGAATGATGAACGACTCAGACCTCCACCTCACCACCAGCACCTCCTCATACAGTAGCAGCAGGAGCAGCCGTGGCAACAGCAGCATCAGCGGTGGGGGCAACAGCAGTGCTGTTGTTACTGGTGCGGTGGCACTGGCACCAGCAGCAGCAAGGGTGTCAGCAGAAGCAGCAGGCAGTGGGCACAGTGGCAACAGCACAGCACTGGCACCAGCGGCACCAGCAGCGACACCAGCAACGGTGTCAGCGGCCACTGCAGCGGTGGTGGTGGCGGTGGCAGGAGCAGCAGCACCACCTTGTTGTAGCGACCGCATCACCAGCACCTTGGGGGACGAACAAGCAGGGGGGAGTATGAACGATGAACGACCTCCATATCTTCCACAAGCACCTTGTACAAGAGTGGCGGCAGCGGCGGTGGTGGCAGCAGCAGCAGCACCACCTTGTCCAACTTGCAGGTATGTCTTCTTTTCTTTTCTTTTTTTCCTTTTTTTTCGACCAATCTTTATCGTACTTACATCATTTAATGTTACGCTCGAGCTCTGAGCGTATCGATGTCGGTCTGCTCACTGAGTCTATGGAACTGACTCAGACACTGCTAGTCCCTCGTAACTAGGGGCGCAGGCAGTGGCGGTCCCCTTATGCGCACAGTCCTAAGTCAAGGGTTCAGTGCAGGGGAATCAAAGTCAGGCAATCGGCCTGAGGATCCGAGGGTTCACAAGATGAGAGGGGAATACGATAGCCACCAAGGGCCAGAGCGTAGCTCGGTATTGGTACAGGAGAACAAGCCTAGAGATGCTACTACAGTCTAGGCTACCTTATATAGTCAGGGATCGCGAGAACGGGCTTCCTATCGAGTCACGTGAGTCAAGTACAGTACTGCGGTCGTAGGTTCGAGACGGTCGAGGGGTCATATGCAGGATGAGGGTGAAAAAGCGTAACATTTAATGTACAGGAACAGCGATGACAGCAGCACCAATAACAAGGGCACAACCAACGACAACAATGGGCTCACGGCCCCTACAAAGTGACAGCCCTTCAAGGACACACCCACAACTCCAATCATGACCCCTATGACGTGCCAACACATGCTCAGGAGATGCCTCCTAAGCTTGCAGGTAGGTTTTTGGTTTTCTATTTTTATTTTTCAATCAATTTCTATTGTAACCAGATCATTTAATCTACAGGAACAGTAATGACAGCAGCTCCAACAATAACAGGGGCAGGACCAACAACAATGATGGGCCCACGACCCGGACAATGAAGACAACAGGGCGACAACCAATGACAGCAACAACCACCAGCACCTGCACGCAGCCACTGACGCCCACGGGCCTCTGCCCACCATGCTCCCCATCACCCCATGCATCCCTCGTGCTGCTGCACCTTCCACATCTCCTTCTACCGCCACAGGTGCCGTGCATGAGCCAGGCACGCAGCACATACAAAGCTACAGCACAGCATGCGCAGGCGCTGGTCAATGTCACATGTGGCTGGAGGCACAGCAATACTGCGCTGGTCACAGCTGTCAGAGAAGGAGACCATATGGTGTGCACTGAGGCGGTGGCATGGTGCACACTGGGGCAGTGGCACAGCGTGTGCTGAAGCAGCGGTGTCTGCATTCTATGAACACTGCGCGCAAACGGAGGCATTACTGCGCTCCTCCAATTCGTGAGTGCCACATCTCCCACTCCTGCTCTCCATTCATGCATGGCTGACCTCTGTCACTGTCAGAATGCGGTCTTGAATTACCTCACAGATGCATATCCTGCCTATGCTGAGTGTCCTCACAGGAAACGAACTTCTCTCTGACTGGCTCCCATCCCAATCTCTATGTAGGCACAGGCTTCATGCTGCTCAGATTCGAACAGCTATAATGGGTGCACGTGTTCCATTATTAACATGCTAATCATACCTTTACAGATACTGGTGGTGAGATTCCACAGACAGAAGAGTGGACAAGCACAGGGCAGATGCACACGAAATGTCATGAATCAGGGGGCCAGCAAGAGGGAGGGTGGGTGTACATGCAGCGGCGGCAGGAGCAATGGCCACATCACTGCCACCACCACCTCATACCAGCTACGTCACCGCCACCACCACCACCACCACCACCACCACCAGCACCTCAGGGGACAAACAAGCATGGGGGAGTATGAACAACAAATGATGGCACCTCCTCATATGGCGGCAGCAGCCATGGTAACAGCGGTGGCAGTGGCACCACCACCACCAGCACCTCCTCATATGGCAGCAGCAGGAGCAGCTGCGGCAGCGGCCATGGTGGTGGCAGCAGGAGCAGCACCTTGTCGTAGCGACTGCATCACCAGACTCACCACCACCTTGTACTGGCCACATCACCACCACCACCACCACCTCAGGGGACAAACAAGCATGGGGGAGTACAAACGATGAACCACCTCCACCTCCACCACCTCATATGGCAGCAGTGGGAGCAGCCATGGCAGTGGTGGCAGTGGCGGTGGTGGCAATCACAGAAGCAGCCATGGCAACATCAGCAGCAGCAGCAGGTGTGGCAGCAACAGCAGCAGCAAGAGCTGCGGGAACAACTGCAGTGGCAATGGTGGCAGTGGGAGCACCAGCCCCAGCAGCAGTAGCAAAACAGCAGCAGGAGTGGGAGCAGGGAGCCTGCTATGTGGCCCCTCTACCCTTCTCTTCGTCTTTCAGACTCATGCACATGTGCTCATTTGTTTGTAGCTAGTTCTAGCACATTTGATATATATATATAAATGCTATGTTGACCTGTACAACCATATACGGGCTGTCATACATACCATACCATACCGGCAGAGAGATTCAGGAAGGGGGGTACGGGTGGTATACAGTACGGCCTGGTGCCGTATGCCTACTGTGGGATGTATGGCTGTAGCCATATACGGTATGGGTGACAGCCCTATACCATAGGGTCTGGTTTATATTAGGGTTTGATTTCACACACCATATCTGTGCACACCATAAACCCATTACACATACCATAATTCACATGATACCTAACAAAGCCTATTGAAACTGTTATGCTTTTTCACCCTTATCCCACATATGACCCCTTGACCATCTCGAACCTATGACCGTAGTATGATACATGATTCACATGACCCGATCGGAAGCCTGCTCTCGCAATCCCTGACTATATAAGGTAGCCTAGACTGTAGCAGTGCCTCTAGGCTTGTTCTCTTGTACCAATACTGAGCTACGCTCTGGCCCTTGGTGGCTACCCATATTCCCCTCTCATCTTGTGAACCCTCGGATCCTCAGGCCAATTGCCTGACTTTGACTCCCCTGCATTAAACCCCTGTCTGGGGGTTGTGCGCATAAGGGGACCGCCACTGCCTGTGTCTCTAATCTCGAGAGACTAGGGATCTGAGTCGGCCTACTAGGCTCAGCGAACAGCCTGACATTGATACGCTCAGAGCTCGAGTGTAACATTAGAACAAGCCTCCCAAATCCCCGACCAATCACCACTATGAGGCAAACACAATAGCCACCTCTCATCGATACATCACTTGACTGATCGCTAAATCACGAAAGATCTGACCGACAGAAAATCACATGACTGATATCAATCGAAAGCCCAGAACCACCCCGATCTAGATCTAGGAGCCCTTATCGATCGCTCCACGATAACGACCCACAGACCGAAAATGGCGACGGCAGTACTCCCAACCGTCAATGACAGCATGCATGCACCACCATCCCCCATGGCAGGATTCCCACCAGGGTATGGACCCCCGGCGCCCCCACCAGCACCTAACCCGATACCAAACGCCCCACTACCGCCCCAACCGCAAGGTGATGACCTTCGGCTGGAGGGCCGGGAACCGACGATCTTTACAGGCAATCGCACTACGACCGACGCCTTCATTCATGATCTGAAGCTCTACCAGTTCCTGAACGCAGACCACCCTCTTATCCTCAATGAAGCCACGCGCATCGCCCATGCCCTGACATACATCCAAGGCCACACAACCACAGAATGGCGATGGGCCCAAGAAAACTGGCTCACGAGTCACGACAGACACTGTGGGCATTTTAGGATGGTATGCATGATTTCATGTTAATTTTATGCAAAACATAATTCAAAAAAGTTTTGAATGTGGGCATGCAAAACAGTTTGAACTTATTCACAATGTACTCTACAATGAAGAAAGGGTAATGCCACTGGATACATTGTGATGCCATTTACAATGTAAACTTTTATAAAATTCTTATGTGCTCTGAACATTCATTGACAATAATTTGGAGTTGTTCATGTTAATGATACAGAAAAAAATATTTCTAATTTAATCCCTATTATTCCCCAGATTACATTGGGGACATATCCAGTGTGACATCCGACATCAGAACATCGCAAGTCAACAACTCGAGACATCAGGCCTCAAGACATCAAACTTACAACACACGACTCACAATATGCCTTAACATTGCAACTAATGGCAAATATTCAGACTATAGTCCTTCACACACTATGATTGGTCAGTGGAAAGTGTCACGTAGGTAGTCAAAGCCTCAGTCCATACAGTACCACAGAATGTTGTGTTCCAAATCCTGCTTGCTTGCTTCCAAATTGCCCCATATGTGCCCTTCATCACCCACACTAACTATTCCTCCCTTCCTGGTGCCGAAAATACAGGGAATTGTTTGCGTGTTGCAAATTGGTGAGAACGCGGAACGTGTGAGCATGGTCGAAGTGGCAAGAGACGCCGGCAGCCGTGATGTCGGACATGGCAACGACCAGTCATGTCGTAACAACCATCATGGGTGTCAGAACTGGAGGAGGTAATGCAGATATGGGACGAATGACGAAGGCTGGCCCAGGATGGTGGAGAAGTCAGAGAGGTGGAACAGCAAACAGGTCACACAGTTGCGTGGCGCAGGAACAGGGGGACTAAAGACCGGATTTGTTGGAGCAAGAGCATGATTCCAGATGGTAGTGTGGTGGCCTGTCCTTGCTGTCGTCGACGGCGCCAAGGTGCCAAATCTCCCACCGCCAACGACCACTCTGCATGTGCGTGACCTCCCCTCCTGACTGCTGGTCCTGGTCCTCGGCGAGCGTTTAGTTTGTCAGCACATCCTGCATCCTCGTTTCCCGTGTCGGTCCCGTCATTGCCGTCTGCCTTGCACATGCGTAAAAGGAAGCACTCCAGTGATGTCGTCGGAGCGCTGGCGGTAGCCCTCGAGACGAAGAGTGATGAATGGCATCATCACCACAATGAGACTGATGTGGAGATGTGTCAGGCGAGGGTAAGAGTGAGAATGGAAGGTTAGAATTTGGCGTACCAGGCCTCGAGAGGGTATATACTGCGCAGTAGTATTTTGGACAGATTGACGGAGATGATCGTGGTTGTCAAGATCAAAGTGATAGTACAGACAACACTGTTTCCGGATTGCTGGGTGAGCAGATAAGAGCGCGGGTCATGTGTGTACCTACACACCTGCAGTTGAGCAAGCCCTCCTGGAGCAGGATCCAGGAATTGTGACTGGGATTGTTGGAGGCTAAATAGCTTCCCGTGCATTCGAGGGTGAGAGAAATCATGCCTGTAGGGCCGTTTCAAGCTCAACGCCGCGCTGCACTGGCAAACTGGTGTCTGTGGCGTAATCATGATCGTCATCAGCGTAGATACTTATATACACGTGGAGAGACGGACGCAGCGAGTAGTAATGGTGGTCGTGGGTGCAGGACGGCTCTGAAAAGCACGGATGGCCGTGGCCATTGGTGGCCAATTTGAAGGCATGGGGGAAGGGCAGGGAGACGGCGCACGGCCCTTTGGACCTGTCTGATGTCGTGATGCAGACTCGGAGTCAATGGAAAAAAAAAATGACAAACTGCTCACATTGTCCTTCTCGGCATAGCAGCTTACATATCTGAAGTTGTGAGATCCTTGAACTCCTTTCGAAAGCAAGGTCCTTACGATACGGTGGTCCAACATGCGCAACTTCGAGCCAAGAGGATCTATAGCAGGATAGATACCGAGCTCGGCAATCGAGCGCGACAACACCATAGGTAGCGTCAAGCGGGCAAAGGCCCTTGCCTGGCGTGCGTTGGGGGTGGTAAACATCGCGGAGAGGTCTGTTCTGGAGAATGGCTGCTTCGTTATCACGATGGAAGGGCTTGATCAGTATACCGCTGCATCCACACCTGTTATGAGTCTTACAGTACCTTGTATTGTATCTATGGTTCTCACCAGCTCCGCGGCATAATCCAAACTCTCCAAATTTCCACTCTCACGGGAGTCGGGAGTATCCGAGGGAGATCTGGAAACCTCCGACAGGCATGCGACAGCGCTGGTGACCAAATCCGACGAAATTCAATTGTCTCAAGAAACTAATCCATGGGTTTCACTCTTCTGAGCATGAGAATATTATATCAATTTGTGCTTCACATGGGGCTGGATGTGTGATAACTGTTGAGCATGCGTACAAAAGCTGTTCAAGTGATTGCTGACGGGATTTGTCCGAGAGGAGAGGACCGCTAGAACAAGAAACTTCACCAATGGCTTAGCAAAGCACAAGCTAGCGTCCAACATGTAATCTAAATCATTCGTATTTTCTGTGGCCAAAGAAAAACTTTAAAAAATGTAGTACAATTCACAAAATTTGAGGCCGTGAACAGTAAGTGACACGTCAGAATGTGGTGGATGGGCACTGTACAGTACAACTAGTCGTCCGACTCAGGGTAAGGTGCACACCAAGAGTGGTTTCCCCAGGACCGTTTTATCACAAGCCCATGTGAAAAAGCGGAGACTAGTAACCCTGTGCGATCTCCAGGATTGATGCCAAATCCGCCTAGAACCTCGGTAAGAGCGTCAGGTAGGTTGAAGCCGTAGCCGGCTCTCATAACCTGGGAAGCTGCCTCCAAAAGAGTAGGCTCAGATGTGGCAATGCCACGTACTACTAGTATAGTTTCGATCCCCTCTCCAATTGCTACACGTGATGTACGGCGTGCTGTTGATATCCATGGCCAACCGTTGTGACAACACGGCAAATTTCTGAGCATCTGTGAGAGAACCACCCAGGCCGTTTTCCAAATAATTTCTGGATGGCAAAGTGGAGCAATCCACCACGTACTTGGTCGTTGCCAAAACCATAACATGTACCTCACCTGACAAAACATGAGAAAAACCTGAAAGATGCAATAAAACATGGCTTACAATGGCCTTCCCATGTGGGCAATGCAATCCAACGAAGTGACGTCCTCGAGGGTTCTGCAAAAACCTTGCGACTCTCCATGAGTTGATCAAAGCCCAGATAAATGAAAGGATGGGGCATTGCCGGTGGTGGAAAGGAAGAATGTGAACAATTGCGCTGTCAAGAACACCCCAGCCTGAGTGCTCACCGAAGTTCAACAAAATTACTCTGCGTGCTGCCCTCGCTGAAGGGCCATGCTAACGGATGGGCTTCGTCGAATGCAATGAAGATGTCTGGAAGTACTGGGTCCTCTCTTGAAGAGTGGTTCTTGGAAGAGCATCCACCGTTGAGTTCTTTTTGAAGGTCCTCGAATGCCTCCTGCAGTGCCTCGTTGGTCAAGTCACCACTCTTCGTACCCTTCAAAACAACCCCATGGCTTAATAGGATTAAAAGACATCAAAGAGGTACGGCGTACCATCTCCGCCATACCAATAACTTCCTGGTAAAATTTCATCCTTTTGCTTCCTGAGGGACAACACCCAGGACAGTGTCGTTGCAGTGGTGCCGCCGTCGTCGTCGCTGCAGGCGTGCGGTTACAGATCGAGATTGAATGAGAGACGGGACATCCGAACGTTCTTGTGGTGCTCAATGACGTCGGCCAAGTCGAGGAAAGGAGAATCGGACGTATCTGGAGAACACAAGCAACGCAACTTGTAAGTGGCATAAAAGAGGTGATGTTCCAGTAACAGTAAAAACAAAGAAGTAAATGTGAAAGAAAAAGTCTCTACACCTCCCAGCTCACTCCTCGCACCTAATATGCGTTGTCCTTAGAATAGACGTGCTGAGTGGCAACATGTTCGCCACCAGCCTGGCAGAATTTAACTGTAATATGTCCTCCAGAGTCAGCGGCACCGCTCTCTCCATGCCAGCCGGTCAGTCTGCAAGGGAGAATGTGCTTTGTTAGTGGAACAGCGGCGTTTGAGACGATACATACCTAATATTTGCCACCTCAACACCTTCTTCTATCAACCTGAAGCGCTCGTAATGCGCTACAATTCGCCTCTTTACGAAATGGCGTTTCCACAGTTGCCTGGCATAAAGCCCATTCCAGATGAAAGATTTGAGTGACATTGGGATCATGTTGGTTGGAGAGTGGAGAGGGCGTATGATAGAAAGGAAGAGTGGAATAAACGTTAAGAGGATCCCGAGGAATGGTAGTGTCAATGATGTGTGAGCAGGAAGGCACTTGTTGACCAATGACGAAGGTAGGTGATGACTTTTCTATCGAACCTACCACGCTCACACAAATGTGTCAATATTTGGTGACTTCAAGAGAACGCCATCAAATTTCGCAGTACCTGCTAATGCATCAGCATAATATTGAATGAGTGAGGCGAAAGAGCGAATTGAAGATATTTTGATGGGGTCACACAAATCGCATTTTAGGAGGAACAAAATGTCATTTGTTTTGACTTGGCACACGTAGGAACCTAGATGCACTTAGGGCATAAAAGACTTCTTTCTCAAAATACAGATTCAGCCAGTATTCTGAGCTATACCGCCATCTGCAACCGCTGCATGGGCAAACCCGTCATAGTCCGGTATGCCATCAAAGAAATCCCCCGACCTCGGTTTTGAAGGCAATACGGGTGGTAATTTTTGAGTGTGGACGGCAAGAGGTAGTCTGCAATGACGGTACCGAAATCTACCAACATTGGGAGCACTGTGTGGAGGTCAGATTTCAAATACTAGTACGTGGCATGGATTGATAGATAGCTGGGCTCACTGATGAAGCCCATACTTTGGCTGCTGTCTGATACATACTTTGGACAATAATTTGCAAGCCCATCCAGTGGCTAGTATCATCGTGTGGGAAATTTGATTTTGGCAGCGGGCCAGCCCGGCCCGAAATTCCTTGATGTGTTTGTATCCGAACAAGCACAGGATCGAGGGATGGGAATGTGTGTGGAGGTCAGATTTCAAATACGTGGTTGATAGATTGCTGCGCTCACCTGATGCAGCGCATACTTTGGCTGCCGTCTGATGCATGCTTTGGACAATAAGGCAAGCCCATCCAGTGGTTAGTGTCATCATGCGTTGACTGAGGGCACCGTCAAGTACCGCGCGAGGACCCGCAGCATCACGCCCTGCGACACAGGCTGTGGGCGTGTCCTTAGGGGTCTATGGTTGTAATGTTGTAGGAGCCGTGAATATCGCTCCTGGGCGTTCGTTATGCTGTCCACCGTTCTGCTGTGATTGTTGAGGACTACATATACAGCGCCACGGAATGTTTTGTTCCAAATCCTGCTCGCTTGCTTCCGAATCGTCCCGTAGGTGCCCTTCATCAGTCACATTACCTATTCCTCCCATCCTGGTGCCGAAAATACAGGGAATTGTTTGCATGTTGCAAATTGGTGAGAACGTGGAACGCGTGAGCATGGTCGAAGTGGCAAGAGACGCCGGCAGCCATGATGTCGGACATGGCAACGACCAGTCATGTCGTGATCACAACTATCGTGGGTGTCAGAACCAGAGGAGGTAATGCGGATATACGAATGACGAAGGCTGACCCAGGTGGCGGAGAAGTCGGAGCGGTGGGACAGTGAACGGGTCATGCAGTTGGGTGGCGCAGGAACAGGGGAACTAAAGACGGAGCAGGAGCATGGTTCCGGATGGTAGTGTGGTGGCCTATCCCTGCCGTTGTCGACGGCGCCAAATCTCCCACCACCAACGACCACTCTGCGTGTGCATGACCTCCCCTCCTGACTGTTGGTGCTGGTCCTCGGCGAGCGTTTGGTTTTGTCAGCGCCTCCTGCATCCTTGTTTCCCGTGTCGGTCCCGTCGTCGCTGTCTGCCTTGTGCATGTGTAAAAGGAAGCACTCCAGTGACGCCGTCAGAGCACTGGCGGTAGCCCTCGAGACGAAGAGTGATGAGTGGCATCATCACCACGGTGAGACTGATGTGGAGATGTGTCAGGCGAGGGTAAGAGTGAGAACAGAAGGTTAGAATTTGGCGTACCAGACCTTGAGACGCCATATACTGCGCAGTAATACCCTTGACAGATTGATTTACCGAGACAGCTGTGATTGTCACGATCAGAGTGATAGTACAGACGACACTGTTTCCGGATTGCTGGGTGAGCGGATAAGAGCGCAGGTCATGCGTGTATCTACGCACCTGCAGTAGAGCAAGCCCTCCTGGAGCAGGATCCAGGAATTGTGACTGGGGTTGTTGGAGGCTAAATAGCTTCCTGTGCGTTTGAGGGCCGTTTCAAGCTCAACGCCGCGCCGCAATGGCGAACTGATGTCTATGGCATAATCATGATCGTCGTTGGCGTAGATGTTTAGATGCAGGCAGAGAGACGGACGCAGCAAGTGGCAATGGTGGCCGTGGGTGAGGACAGCTCCACAAAGCGCGTCTGGCCGTGGCCATTGGTGGCCAATTTGAAGACATGGGGAAGGGCAGGGAGGCGGGGCGAGGCCCTTTGGACCTGTCTGATGTCGTGATGCAGACTCGGAGCCAATGGAAAAAAAATGACAAACTGCTCACATTGTCCTTCCTGACATAGTACTGTAGCTTACATATCTGAAGTTGTGAGATCCTTGAACTCCTTTCGAAAGCGAGGTCCTTATGATACGGTGGTCCAACATGCGCAACTTCGAGCCAAGAGGATCTATAGCAGGATAGATACCGAGCTCGGCAATCGAGCGTGACAACACTGTGGTAGCGTCAAGCAGGCAAAGGCCCTTGCCTGGCATGCTTTGGGGGTGGTAAACATCCCGGAGAGGTCTGGTCGGGAGAAAAGCTGCTTTGTTATCACGATGGGAAGGGCTTGATCAGTATACTGCTGCATCCACACCTGTTATGGGTCTTATGTCCCACTCTCACAGGAGTCGGGAGTATCTCTGAGGGAGATCTGGAAACCTCCAACAGGCATGCGACAGCGCTGGTGACCAAATTCGACGAAATTCAAGAAACCATCCATGGGTTTCACTCCTCTGAGCATGAGAATAGAATAGTATATTAATCTGTACTTCACATAGGACTGGATGTGTGATAACTATTGAGCATGCATACAAAAGTCGGACGGGATTTTCCTGAGACGTTCAGGAAAGGACCGCTCGGACTGGGGGGGATCCCAGTGTTCGAGAACAAGAACAATGTGAATAAACTTCACTAATGGCTTAGCAAAGCACAGCTTCCAACATGTAATTGTATTTTTATGGCCAAAGAAAAGGTTTAAAAAATGTAGTACAATTTGCAAAATTTAAGGCCATTTACAGTAAGTGACGTGTCAGGATGTGGTGATAGGCACTGCACAGTACAACTAGTCTGACTCAAATGCACACCAAGAGTCAAAGTGAGCACTTTTACTTCTGGATGCGGGAAATTGTGACCGCAGTAGGTCAGGATCCAGTGCATCATTATAGAATGTCCTCCATGGATCTGATTTGTCAACCAACGCTGCCCACCTCTCGGGTGCCTCTTCGACAGGCTGGAGAATGCTTGGACCGATTCCCGAGCACCAGAAATCATACAATGTGAAGCGAGATTGTCCATCATTGTTGACGGATGACGCACCCCCTGATGGTGATGAGTACTTCTTGTGAGTGACTGCCGGCACCTTGCTATTGCATAGTGCAAACACAATGCGGATGATAGGGATAGGGAACTTTCCATCTACTTGGTCTGATTCAAGGAGTAAACCACAACCAAAGGGATCCATTTTCTGGAAAATTTCAGCCTGGGACTGTTCGCTGACATCATTCTTCTTTACTTGGACGACGATGAAACCAACATTCTTGACGTCGAGGTCAGTGCTCCTCAACACCTTCTTCTATCAACCTGAAGCGCTCGTAATGCGCTACAATTCGCCTCTTTACGAAATGGCGTTTCCACAGTTGCCTGGCATAAAGCCCATTCCAGATGAAAGATTTGAGTGACATTGGGATCACGTTGGTTGGAGAGTGGAGAGGGTGTATGATAGAAAGGAACAGTGGAATAAACGTTAAGAGGATCCCGAGGAATGGTAGTGTCAATGATGTGTGAGCAGGAAGGCACTTGTTGACCAATGACGAAGGTAGGCGATGACTTTTCTATCGAACCTACCACGCTCACACAAATGTGTCAATATTTGGCGACTTCAAGAGAATGCCATCAAATTTCGCAGTACCTGCTAATGCGTCAGCATAATATTGAATGAGTGAGGCGAAAGAGCGAATTGAAGATATTTTGATGGGGTCACACAAATCGCATTTTAGGAGGAACAAAATGTCATTTGTTTTGACTTGGCACACGTAGGAACCTAGATGCACTTAGGGCATAAAAGACTTCTTTCTCAAAATACAGATTCAGCCAGTATTCTGAGCTATACCGCCATCTGCAACCGCTGCATGGGCAAACCCGTCATAGTCCAGTATGCCGTTAAAGAAATCCCCCGACCTCGGTTTTGAAGGCAGTACAGGTGGTAATTTTTGAGTGTGGACGGCAAGAGGTAGTCTGCAATGACGGTACTGAAATCTACCAACATTGGGAGCACTGTGTGGAGGTCAGATTTCAAATACTAGTACGTGGCATGGATTGATAGATAGCTGCGCTCACCTGATGCAGCACATACTTTGGCTGCTGTCTGATACATACTTTGGACAATGAAATTTGCAAGCCCATCCAGTGGCTAGTGTCATCGTATGGGAGATGATTTTGGCTGCGGGCCAGCCCGGCCCGAAATTCCTCAATCAGCTGTTCAACGCTCAGCGCTCATCCACGGCCACGATATCCTTGACTCAACGCGTTTGTATCTGAACAAGCATAGGACCGAGGCCAAGGGATGGGAGCACTGTGTGCGTGGAGGTCAGATCTCAAATACATGGCATGGATTGATAGATAGCTGTGCTTACTTGATGCAGCGCGTGCTTCAGTTTGGCTGCCGTCTGATGCATGCTTTGGACAATAAGGCATGCCTATCCAGTGGCTAGTGTCATCGTGCTTTGACTGAGGGCATCGTCAAGTACTGCGTGAGGACCCATGGCGTCACGGCCCTGCACGGGCTGTGGGCGTGTCCTTAGGGGGCTAGGGTTGTCATGTTGTAGGAACTGTGGATCTCGCTCCTGGGCGTTTGTTATGCTGTCCACCATGCTGTGATTGTTGAGGACTATATAAGAGAAAACTAAATATCAGACATACCTGCAGGCTCGGGAGGCATTCGCCTCCCGAGCCATTGACGCACTTCACTAACGGCCACACCCACGAAAATGCGATCCAGGAGGAGTGCCATGGGCGTGCTTGTTATAAGCGAATGGGCACTGGCAAGGGATACAAACTCACGAATGAGATTAAGCGTGAAAATATCAAGTGGTGATGTTGGTGTTGGTTGGACAATGGGACGAACGGTTGCGAATAGCCAGGTCTATGCGAACACGAATGGACTCGCGACAAATACTGAATCCCTTTGGTCTTGAATGACAGTGAAAGAAGCAATACCGAGCCATACGACAGTCTCTATGAGCGCAATCCACGACAACAGGAGGGGCTTCTCAAACGAGCCCCGATTCAACTTGCTCCGAGTCGCCGCCCACTGCCTTGGGCTCACCTTGTCCACCTTCACCCAACACGGCCTTGGATAGGGCGAACTACTAGAGTCAAGGTATCATCTCCAACGTCCCAACGTGAGTTTGTAAAGAATGTGATCAAAAAAGGGAGGACACACTGGCACTCTCACATCAACGAATTCCAAGTCGTTTCTGTTGTTCCCGTTCCCGGCGTGCACGTTGAGCTCGTTGTTTCACAGATAGAGGTTCACCACCCGAAGAGCCACAGATGGTTTGCGTTCAGCAATTGGAATAGGTGTACATGGGTCCGACTCTTCATGAACGGCAGGGCCTGGCGCGAACACAACAATTCGTCATCATCAGCAAACAATGCACTGGCACGGACAGCATCTTACACAACAGTAAACAAACTCATTCCCATCTACTGCAACACATGGATTCCTACAGTATCTGTACGTGGCAATTTGTGTCTCATAGCATGATGTACTCCAGTGGTCGTGTATTGAAATTAAGAGGAATGATTTGCATATATAGGTGTTTGAACGTCCCTGTGGCACATAGAGTGGCAGCGAGCAAAGAAATCGACAATATAAGATTCGCACGACCACACAGTAACAATATTGGCCTTGCCTCTTGTAAAGCAGTTGTCTGGTTTGGACTCCAAGGCGAGTCTACGACTGGTCAGACCAGCACTGAGAAAGTGAGCCATGGTGATCCTCACCCTCTACGCATTGTTTCTGGCACCACGATGACACTGTCACGAGCTAGCCAGGTCAAAATCCTTGTTATCTTCACTCAGAACCCACTCCCAGCCCCCTGGCTGCGACTTGACTGGTCTCCAAGGTGATGAACTATGCTTCATGAGGCCAAACCAGTCTTGAGTCCAATCGATGGGCAATGCATTCCGAGCCCGTGGTGTCGTAGCCAAGAGGATAGCTAGGGTACACACGGTAATAGCAGTCGTCCAAAGTAACTTCTGTCAGGGGCCAATTGGTCACTGCGCGGGAAGATCCAAGTATCTTCATCTTACATGTACGGCCAAATATCCCCAGACTCGTTCTGCCATCACTTGTGACTTTGGTTCCGCACGCTTTGGCAAGCCGCTCTCCTGAATCCAATACCGAATTACCGATTCCTCACCTCTCTCAGCCACGCCAGTCACAATTTGGTGAGCAACTCTGCCAGAGGAGTATGCCTGAACAATCCACAAGATAAGCGCTAGACAGGTACATTTCTGTGGGACAACACGTACCACAGCTTGCACAATATCTTCTGCTATTGGAACAGTTCCTGAACTCAGCCTTTGTTCAAGAAATGAGTTACTCACAGTCATGTCGCAGCCTCTCTGCCAGGGCCCAATCCTTTGCAGTGGTGATACGAGCACATCCATAGGATGTGCCAGATAAGACCACGTTATTGCCATGAATGAAGGTCACGGGAAGAATGATGTTTTCAGGGGTTGGGTGAGTTATAGTGTGTTGGAACAAAGTATCCATGAAGTGGTTAGAATCAAGAGAATACCAATCAATCCCATCGTAAAGATTGGTCACGGCAAGCATCCTCCCATTAGGAGACACGGCAGAACAGCCTCTATATATCCAATAAGTGGGGCTTAGTCTGAAGATGACTGATTGTACATTTTACATGAGCGAGGGCGGATGCACCATTTGATTTTGAGGGTGTTCAGGTTCCATGTGCTACATCAGGTTTTGTGCAAAACACTTTTTTGAACTTTTTTGGACTTTTTTGGCTTGTACAAGCCC